>JAGFPH010005100.1:51328-62285 GCA_018207615.1 Philaenus spumarius
GCCAAAACCCCCAAAAATCAGTTATTATTATTATTACCTAAACGAAAATTTTTAGAAAGATGCGGTTCTTTGCATATGGTAGGGTACATTAAGGGCTATAAACGAGCCAAATTTTATCAAAATCGTTAGTGCAGTTTTTGAGAAATTTAGATTATCTCTCGCTTTAGAAGATAAGATAGCGCGTCGGGGTCACGTTTTTAAGGTCAACTTTTTTTAAATACAATATGGGATATCGTTTTATAATTATGTTTTTAGGTAAGGGAAAACCGATTTTTACAGTTATTTAAAAAAAAAACACGAGCGTAGACTCTAAAAAATGTTTCATCTTTTCATCTTGTTTATATACATAATCATCAACTTTAAAAAAAATATTAAAAACAAGACAAGTCATAGATTAGGCAGCAAGTACGTCATCTTAAGTATTTAGTGCTGATGATACAAAACATTTCCTCAAAATTTAGAGCTAAACAATGAGAGAAAACGGTTCATGAAAAAAACTGCCTTAACAGCTCGGACTGAGGAAATCTGAAGCTAAGAAAAGATGTCTCAGTTTTTGCGTCATCTCTTTGACTTTTCCTAACCTCAACTGGCCATTGTAACCTAAAAAATAATTCGACGTGAGTTGAGCAAATTTCCAAAATGAAGTTTATAGGCCAATGTTTTACGGTTTCAACTAACAATTTGTGGTATATGTCTATTCACGACGGTGCTGAATAGCTGCAAAATGGGAGCTGCAATATTCGCACGCCATTCCGCATATTGGGAGTATCTTCAATACGCAAAGAATTGCGTGCTTCGCACGCCAACCCCGGTATTAGGAGTATCTTCAATACACAATGCATTGCGTGCTTCGCACGCCAACCCCACGGTAGAATCCATCACATGGCTTTGAACCGGGTACTTTATGGTATTTTACGTTTTGATCGATTTTAGGGGAACCAAGCGAGCTATAAGGTCGCGTAAAAAAACAAAATGTGCAGAATAACATCCTACATTTATATTTGTAGAAATAACTAAAAAAAAATTCATTCTCGCAGGGAAAATCTAAAAAAATAGTTACTTCCGGTCAAAAAACGTACTTCCGGTTGTTGGATTTTTTTTGGCTAACGAACTGGTCTGAGCGACGTATACAACCAACATATGTACTAAATTTGAACGAAATCGGACTTAAAATGCGGCCGCTAGAGTGCGAAGATATATATACATATAAATATATGATTTTTAATGGCACCCCAAAACGTTTTCTGGGGACCATGATTGGTGCTCATTTGCTACTCCCGACCTTGGGTCTTACCATAAGGGCCACTACAATCGCTCATTTTTCCTATGGAAATTAGCTAATAATAATAGTAGACCTAATCATTAATAGTACCCGCTGTGCAGGTAATAGTCAGTTATCAAAAATATAACAATCCTGATTTATTTATTGCAAGACATAGGTACTTAGCCAAGCAATTAATATACACAGCGGTGCATCTTAGCGGCGACTGACAACGGCGGATTCCACGTTCTCCGTGCAGTACAGGTCTTACGGGAGAATAGACATGGTACTACCATTACAGCGAACATCACATTTATTGTCATGCGGGTTGCTTCAACTGACCGAGCTTTGCATGGGAGTTGATGTTTTTTAGTTAACTATTGTCGCTGAGACTGTCGTATGGATAACATGGCTTATAGGCGCTCTGTACTGCACGGTGAACATGGAATCGGGTGTAGGAACGGCGTCGCGGTGTCAACTACTGCTTCATCGCTCTCTATGAAAGCCAATTAAATTATCTATAAGTTTTGTTCAAACAATTTCTTTCCATGGCGGAAGAGCAGAAAGGTATAATTTGTTGAAGTAACTTTTTGTTTTTTGCAGTGACAGTTTTCTGTATATGTTTAAGTATTACGGCTAACCTAAGCTATCTTCATAAAAAGTGTACATAACATAATTTGTTTATAATATTGTTAGGAGTAAAATAAAAAAAAGAACACCTTGATAACATAATTAGTTTTCGAGCTGTAAGCATTTAACTAAAGTACTGCTCTTGCAAGTTTGTGGAGGGGGTGGGGGAAAGCAAGAGGGGTGGGGGTTGGGACTTCGTGTTTTTTTAGTGTATACTTCGTATACTAACATCCTGCAAAAATTCAGCTTTCCCCTAATTAGTTGCGACACGAAACCTTTATTGACTGGGCTATGATCAGCGAAATGTCACACCAAGAAAGGATCTAAAACGTGCAAGTTGGGCATACTGGGCATCCTTTTGAGTTAAGAAATATTTTCAAAATGTTATCTTTATTAGTTATAGTTTTAAGATCCAAGAGAACTATATAGACGATGAAGGAACGGCTGATTGATGATTATAATAATGGGCAGTAATTTAAAATAAACGGTATCAGTTAACTGACACAAACTTTCTCCCAACTTACTGTAGTCAAAATAATATTGTTTTTAATCATTTTATTTACTACTTTTTAGAACAAAACAAAAAAATAATATTCTACCTACGTCAATCGTATAAAAAAGTTATTGTCCCAGGCGGGATTCGATCGCGCGACCTTTGAATTACTGGCCGTCCTCGCTACCGTTGTGCTACCCCGTGCGGCCGTCGCCGTGATGCAAGATTGACAACATAAACTTGTTTATTTTTTAACATTTCCCCATAATTATGAAACGCCGAAGTTTTGATAAAAGCGGGTGGTGTCATTTTGTTTGGCATCTTAAGCACTATAAATACTGAAAATTTGATCAAAATCGTTAGAGCCGTTTTTGAGAAATTTGCATTTTTGTCGTTTTTTATTGGTTTTTTGGGGTAAATTACCCTTAAAAATTAAAAATTCCAAAAAATGAAAAAACGCCTGGAGATATTAGGGTTTAGTACCTACATACCAAATTTCATGAAAATCGGACCAATAGTGTCCTCTCTGGTCGTGTATACATACTGACAGACTGACAGACAGACACCACTCTAAAAACACTTTTTTGGGTTCAGGGAGCACCAAAACAAAAAATTCCACTAAAAATATTTTTGGGTTCAGGGAGCACCAACACAGATAATTGCACTAAATAATTTTTTGGGGTTCTGGGAGCACCAAAACAGATAATTCAACTGAAAATTCAAATTCGAACATTTTTACGAAAACAATACTTTCTCCATATACTACGTATAGGGTGGAGAAAGTAAAAATCGGCATTATTAAAATTAAATTTAGTTCTAACACAATGCCTGATTATGAATCTGAAGTTGGCTTCCAAAACGTTATTCTGACCAATTTTCTATGGCCGAACTTATCGGACAGAAATTTACTGTAACGTACCATGTAGGACAACGGCTGACTTGACAATAACTACTTAATTTCAGAATTAGGTGAAGCAATAATAGTATGGATTGATTGTTACCAAAAGGATCGTGGTTGGGGCTCCTCTTCACAGGTAAAGTAATTACTTTTGCTCTTTTTTAACGTAGTAACTTTATTTCAGTGTTAAAGATGACATTATCCTTATTTGATACTAGGGGCTCTGCCCCTGGACGCTTCGCGTCCCAACCCCGCCTCGGCCTTCGGCCTCAGATGGCTGCTTCGCTTCGCTCGCAGTTGGAAAATTCGCTAAAGAATCTCGTTAATCTTTGGCTCGTTTGTACATGGTGACCGAGCACAAATCAGCTGTTTTATTTGGCAGCTGACTCAAACTCATTAAACATTATCTCCATTAGATTAACATGGGAAATTTGATGGATTGTTTGGCGGAGCTCCTTCTCGGGTTAATAGTGGCTAAATGGATGATTGGATCTCGAATCTGACAGAAAATCTCTTCTTTGAAATTTAATTTTCTACAACTTTTGTATTTAACATTTTTTGCTATCTCTTACCGTTTTCTTACTAAATGCGCTCAAAGTGAGAAAATTAAGAAATAGAAAAAATCTAAAAAATCTTTCCCGCCCAAAAGGTGCTTCCAAAATAAAAAAAAATGTTAACTTCTGGCAATTTTCCCAAAAGTTTCTCGTCGAGAGTTTTAATTCAAGTATGAGGTCGAGGGGGGTACGATTACGGGAAGTGCCTAATAATTAATGTCAGTGAATCGGTGAAATCGTCTAGCTTTAAGGACTTTGGGCGGAGTCTCCCTTCTCGGATGAATAGTGGCTAAATGGATGATTGGATCTTGAATCTGATGGAAAATCTCTTCTTTGAAATTAAATTTTCTACAACTTTTGTATTTAACATTTTGTACTATATCTTACCGCTTTCTTACTAAATACGCTCAAAGTGAGAAAATGAAGAAATTGAAAAAATTGAAAAAATCTTTCCCGCCCAAAAGGTACTTCCAAAATAAAAAAATGTTTAATTCTGGCAATTTTTCCAAAAGTTTCTCGTCGAGAGCTTTAATTCAAGTATGAGGTCGAGGGGAGTACGATTACGGGAAGTGCCTAATAATTAATGTCAGTGAATCGGTGAAATCGTCTAGCTTTAAAAACATTGGGCGGAGCTTTCCTTCTCGGATGAATAGTGGATAAATGGATGATTGGATCTTAAATCTGATGAAAATTCGTCAGTCTGAAATTAAATTTTCTACAACTTTTGTATTTAACATTTTTTGCTATCTCTTCCTGTTTTCTTACAAAACGCGCTCAAAGTAAAAAAATGAAAAAATCTAAAAAATCTTTCCTGGCCAAAAGGTGCTTGCAAAATTAAAAAATGTTAACTTCTGGCGATTTTTCCAAACGTTTCTCGTCGAGAGCTTTAATTCAAGTATAAGGTTGAGGGGAGTCCGATTACGGGAAGTGCCTAATAATTAATGTCAATGAATCAGTGTTACTGTCTAGCTTTATATAAGTAGATTAGTGGTTTGAAGTATATAATTGTGTATTAAACAGACAGGGACTGAATACATTTATATTACCTGTACCTGATCGAGAAACGATGAAACTCCGTTTTAAACAGTATTTAATGTTGAAGAAGTGTGATACAAAAGATTTGAATTATTTCAATATAGTCTTCAACAATGTAAGTTTTAAAAGGTTTTTGGAACGAACTTCCAATGCGGGTTGCGGTAGCAGTTAACAAATAGAAAATGTAAAAAAGTGTTATTAATCGGTTGCTGTGGCAATGAGAAATATAAAATACGAGTAACGAAAAAGCGTTATCAAATTGGTTGCTATGGCAATGTAAGTACATTCAAGAAACATGTGTTTTGGTTCATCTATTTAAATTAAAAGACGATCGGCTCTGTCCGGCGTAGTTCAGATACTATCGTCAAGGGCTGAAATACATTCAATAAACATAAAATGTTGTAATATTGTTCTTCTTCTTGATTCCGCAAATGAATTCGATTTCTCTGCTAAAGGATATCTGAATTACCTGATACTCTGACTCTGATGAAGAAGGAGATGTTCTGCAATTGCAATAAATGAAAACAATAAAACAAAATCGTTTGTTTCCGTACCAAAAATAATTAAAATTTACTATACTATATAGTCAATCAAAATAACTTTTTATCAATAAATACTAACTAGCTGACCCGTGCGAAGCATTCGCATTCTAACTTACTTAAATCCCACTTAATTAATGTACACACCGTATATTTAGTATTGTATAGTGCGTATTTAGTGCATCATATAGCAATGTAGTGGCGTAACGGCAGCTCTCCAGCTGGGTATTGTTATCATCAGTGTTGCCAACGCCAGGAAAATTTTATTTTTTCGTATAATTTTATTTTGTATATTTTTCCGGTGTAGCGGTTAAGAAAAGCTTTAAAATTATGCCTTATTCATGTAATTTGATGATGTATTAAGGAAGTTATGGCGTACCGACAAAAAAATGGCCTTGAGAAATAATATATGTGATAAGTAATTTAAGTTTTAAAATTCTTAAAACAATACATAATAGTTCAAATTAGTGCTTCAGTTGGAAATGTAAAGTTTACAAAGTGTAAGAATGATTTAAATAAAACCCGAACCACAAAACAAGGAACAAAAACAATAACTAAACAACTAAAATGTAAGTTATGTTTACTACGTTACCCTTATGTACATTTCGATGACATGGTCATCATCCTCAGAGGATTTTAACACTACTACCTAGTAGTGTTAGTAGAAGTAGTGTTAAAACCCTCTGAGGATGATGACCATGTCATCGAAATGTGCATAAGGGTAACGTAGTAAACATAACTTACATTTTAGTTGTTTAGTTATTGTTTTTGTTCCTTGTTTTGTGGTTCGGGTTTTATTTAAATCAGTGTGATTTTGTCGCCACAGTGCTCTTTTATTTGTTTAAGTGTAAGACAACAATGGTCTTTTAATGTATATACATGCTCATTGCGTAATCGGAAAAGTCATACCTATATTTAAATAAAGGATTTACAACAGTTATCCGAATCAAAAATGCTGCACAATAGTTCATTTCCTCCGACACTGTATCTGTAGAGTAGAGAATTCAGCTAATTTTTATATCAATATTCGTACCAATAGCTAGTTTACTAAAACATTCCCTACAGAAATTGTCATATAAATTTATATATTTAAATTTAATAATGCACATGATGTTAGTTCTGCAAGCAACGCTAGAGACTTCGGGAGGATGATTCATTAATAAAAAACTTTTCTACAATTTTCGATTCATCTACTTGTCCTAAACTCACGTTATTTTTATGTACTTTTATTTTAATGTTTAAAGGTATTTTTGACTTACTAATATATGTATTATATAATATATATGCCTATCACACTCACATATAATACATATCCGCCCCTGATTGTATCACATTACAGTGTCTTATCGGACTGTTACTGGGTGTGGTTAACCATATTCCGTGAAATGTTAGTTCATGGCTTTTCACACTGTTACAGGGTGCAGTTAGCCATATTTTAGTGGCTAATTCATGGTATTGTAATGAATTTACCAGTTGCTAGTATACTCAGATGTAATAAATTTATTATTATTCAACAAGCCCCATGAACAGACAGGGCACAATCAAGCACCTTCAGCTTTTTAGCATTATCAAAGACATAAAATAAGACGAGGAAATGGATTGTTCTCCATTCTCTACCTTGCTGCTGAAAAAAAATATAAATTACTAGCTGACCCGTACGGCGTTGCCCGTGGTTGTTGGTATTTTCAGTATTTTTGACGTAATTGTAATTCTTTTTAAGTGTTCGTTGAATACCTGTGCGTATCCTACTGTGGTCATGAAAAAAAGTCTACGCTATTTAGGAAAGCACTGAAAATTGTATTTCTGTAAACTACTATCTAACATGAAAAAGCTTTAAATATATCGTTTTAATTTATAGTTTTTACTAAGTTTGACTTTCACTTAATTTCATTGACAATGTTGCGAGCACCTACGGCCTTTGAGGAAGCTACGTACCAAATTTCATTCCAATTCGTTCTTATAGGGATTTTTAGTAACTTTGACCCCCCCCAAACCACCCTAAAATTTCGAATTTCTTTTAACCCTTTCTTAGCGAGGGTTTAAATTAGCTGGGGGTCGTAGAAAAGATATTTGAATCACTTTGTAACATCCGCGTTAATTTAGGATGTATCAAACTGGTTCAAATAGAGTTTGTAATTTTAAATGTATAGGCCTAATTAGTATAAGATATATATTGTTTAGTATTTAAATATACAATATACAGTATATATCAAAATAAAGCTACGAATGTGATATTAATTAATATATATAATATATATATTTTAGTGGCATTTAGTTTAATTCAGATGGTTTGTTTAGTTTTCAATAAAATATGTTTAAACACGTGTATGTTTATGATTATGCATGGTGTCAAATAATTTGTTTGTTATTATTGATAGCGAAAATATGTTTTGAAAAGTATTAAAAACTTCATAGTTATGATATATTTTATATAAACAATATTTTAAGCAGCATATCTCTAAGTAGGCCTATATAGATATTTAATAACCAATGTTTGAGTTGAATTATAATTCTGTAAGCATTTTTATTTGTGTTTGTTTATAGTTTTTCAATCTAACCTTAAAAAGCTGTTGGTTTTGAAGAGTATTAAAGTGATTATAAATTTGCTAAGTAATGTTGCTATGGTAATACATGTAAACAAACATAAGCTTTTTATACGAACAGCTGTTTTTGTGAGCTATGGTTTTGAGTTCATACAATAAATGCTGTTCAGTTTCTTCCAAATTTGAAACTTTTTCGGGAAACTTTTCAAACTTTTCTTTACGTATAAACCTTCTATGAACTACTACAAACATTTTAAGACCAAAAATAGCCAAATCGGTCTAGCCGTTCTCGAGTTTTAGCGAGACTAACGAACAGCAATTCATTTTTATATATATTATTATTATTATTATCCTACTAATATTATAAATGTGAAAGTTTGTATGTTTGTTTGTTTGTTTGTTTGTTTGACTGACAATCACGCAAAAAGTACTGGATGGATTTGAATGAAATTTGGTACACATATTGATCATGACCTGGAATGAGACATAGGCTATAAATCATGTTGATTTAAGGGTTGAAACAACCCCTAAAACAATAAATATTTATTATATACAACCATTAAGACTAGAAAGCTGGAATTCGGTAGATTTATTTCTTACAAGGTACATATAAAATGTAAACTATATATGCATTTTACACTGTGCTGCTAAGGGTTGAAATTGTAATAACAACCCCTAAAACAATACAAATTAATTATTATACTTCCGATAAAGCTAGAGAGCTGAAAATTGGTACATTCATTTCTTACAAGATATATATAAAAAGTAAACCATATTTGTATTTTTCAGTGAGCTGCTAAGGGGTGAAAATGTAACAACAACCCCTAAAACAATACGAAATAATTATTATACTTCCCATAAAGCTAGAGAACTGGAAATTGGTACATTATTTCTTACAATACATTTATACTATGTAAATCATATTTCCTTTTATTCACTTGCTTCTTAGGGGTGTAATGAGATAACAACCCCTAAAACAATACAAATTAATTATTATACTTCCCATAAAGCTAGATAGCTGGTAATTTGAAAATTTATTTCTTACAAGGTACATATAAAATGTAAATTATATTTGCATTTTACACAGTTCTGCTAAGGGATGAAATTGTAATAACAACCCCTAAAACAATACAAATTAATTATTATACTTCCCATAAAGCTAGAGAGCTGGAAATTGGTATAATTTTTTACAAGATATATATAAAAAGTAAACCATATTTGTATTTTTCAGTGTGCTGCTAAGGGGTAAATATGTAACAACAACCCCTAAAACAATACGAAATAATTACTATACTTCTCATAAAGCTAGAGAGCTGGAAATTGGTACATATATTTCTTACAAGACATTCATACAATGTAAATCATTTTTTCTTTTATTCACGTGCTTCTTACGGGTGAAAATGAGATAACAACCCCTAAAACAATACAAATTATTTATTATACTTCCCATAAAGCTAGATAGCTGGTAATTTGTAAATTTATTTCTTACAAGGTACATATAAAATGTAAAATATATTTGCATTTTACACTGTTCTGTTAAGGGGTGAAATTGTAATAACAACCCCTAAAATAATACAAATTTATTATTACACTTCCCATAAACCTAGAGAGCTGGTAATTTGTACAATTATTTCAAACAAAATTTCCATTTTGTAGTGTTCTATCAGCTTCGATTATATTACAAAAATTTGGAGCTTTTTCATTATTTTTTCACAAAAATCGTCAATTACTCGAAAATGCAGCGTTCTAGAGCATTTTTGACGATTCTCGACACCTCTTTGGGAAAAACCATCTTTGCCAGTTACGGGCTATACAACGGTAAAGTGTATATGCCCCTGGGGGCTCCTTGCACACTTATCAAAGACCTATGGCAATGCAATATTAATTTTGTTGGGTGTAGTAAGTGAGCACTGATCACGGTCCCCAGAACACGACGTGATTTTCACCCTTTTCAAAACGTCTGATTGATTTGAAACTTTGCACACTTATCAAGGATCTATGGCAATGCAATATTAATTTTGTTGGGTGTAGTAAGTGAGCACTGATCATGGTCCCCAGAACACGACGTGATTTTCACCCTTTTCAAAACGTCTGACTGATTTAAACTTTGCACACTTATCAAGGACCTATGGCAATGCAATATTAATTTTGTTGAGTGTAGTTAGTGAGCACTGATAATGGTCCCCAAAAATCAACGTGATTTTCACCCTTTTCAAAACGTCTGATTGATTTGAAACTTTGCACACTTATCAAGGATCTATGGCAATGCAATATTAATTTTGTTGGATATAGTAAGTGAGCACTGACATGGTCCCCAGAACACGACGTGATTTTCACCATTTTCAAAACGTCTGATTTATTTAAACCTTGCACACTTATCAAGGACCTATGGCAAGCAATATTAATTTTGTTGAGTGTAGTAAGTGAGCACTGATCATGGTCCCCAAAAAACAACGTGATTTTCACCCTTTTCAAAATGTCTGATTGATTTGAAACTTTGCACACTTATCAAGGACCTATGGCAATGCAATATTAATTTTGTTGGGTGTAGTAAGTGAGCACTAATCATGGTCCCCAAAACACTACATGATTTTCAACCTTTTTTAAAACGTCGGATTGATTTGAAACTTTGCTCACTTATAAAGGACCTATGGCAATGCAATATTAATTTTTTTGGGTTTAGTAAGTGAGCAATGATCATGGTCCCCAGAACACGACGTGATTTTCACCATTTTCAAAACGTCTGATTGATTTGAAACTTTGCACACTTATCAAGGATCTATGGCAATGCAATATTAATTTTGTTGGGTATAACAAGTGAGCACTGATCATGGTCCCCAGAACACGACGTGATTTTCACAATTTTCAAAACGTCTGATTGATTTAAACTTTGCACACTTATCAAGGACCTATAGCAATGCAACATTAATTTTGTTTGGTGTAGTAAGTGAGCACTGATCATGGTCCCCAGAACACGACGTGATTTTCACCATTTTCAAAACGT
>JAGFPH010005101.1:13146-36815 GCA_018207615.1 Philaenus spumarius
CATTTTCTGTCTTTTAAAACAAACACCATTAAAATCGGCCCAGTAGATCTTCAGAAATAGCTATCAATAGGATTACCAAGCGTTTAAGGGTCTACTGAATTATTATATAAGTAAGATTTTTCTAATTTGAAGTTGTAGTACTAGGCCAGTCGGTAGGGGTAAATTTAGACCAAAAGTTCCAGTAATTTACAATACGGCTGATTTTTTTTATAAGTAGATTAAAGTATGTAGATTAACATAAAAAAAGTATAACAGTCTATCGATTTCAAAAAGTCGAAAAAAAAAATCGATTATAATTTTTTTTCGATTATCCTTAATATTTTGAGCTGGGATGAAGATAGAGAAAAATAAAAATACCACTGTGTAGGGGAGGCATTTTTCAACAAAAAAGGACATATATGTATTTATTTCGTCCGAGCAATGGTTTGTCTGGAAAAAAATAGATAATGCAGGTATGTATTTTGCAGCAGGGGAAATCACTAAAAGGGGACATCTTATTCATGTATGAAGCGTTGGCTCATTCTAAATTGACCGAATTTTAATATATCAAATTGAAACTTGACGTAGGAGTTAAAATATATATTTTAAACATTTATGATGAGTCTCAGCTTGTTATCTTGAAAATGACCCAATCTAGGAGTCGATTTCGATTATCGATTTTAGGAGTACCGGACACACCAATTCATTTTAAACAGCTCCAGTTTCGTCAATTTTTGGAATATCAACATCAAATTTGCTTTACAAGTTGAGTACACCAGTATAAATATTCTTACTAAGTATGAACGATTTTTGTCATGCTGTTTTTAAAAACGAGGCAGTTGAAAATAGTCTTCTGTTTTACCTATCTTGTTTTAACTATAACACCTTTGGATCAACGACTCCATTTTCGACATTTTTGAACATATCGATTTAAAAATTGGTACATAAGTTAAAAACACAATTTTTTTTTGCTATACTTATTTTAAAAACTATATTTTAAAAATTGACCAATCTGCAGCCGATTAACTCAAGCGTTTTGATAAAAAATTTAAAAAGGTCTAAAATTATACATTTTAAGTTACTTGTGCTTTGAAAAGTAAATAATAAAAAAGGTTTATACTCCTTGATCTTGTTTGAATGTATATATTTAACTTGTAAAAAAACTTTTAGGTTTATATTTTAAAAAGTTTCTAAACTGGAGCTGTTTAAAATGAATTGGTGGGTCCGGTACTCCTAAAATCGATAATCGAAATCGACTCCTAGATCGGGTCATTTTCAAGATAACAAGCTGAGACTCATCATAAATGTTTAAAATATATATTTTAACTCCTACGTCAAGTTTCAATTCGATATATTAAAATTCGGCCAATTTAGAATGAGCCAACGCTTCATACATGAATAAGATGTCCCATACATACCTGCATTATCTAATTTTTTACAGACAAACCATTGCTCGGACGAAATAAATACATATATGACCTTTTTTGTTGAAAAATACCTCCCCTACACGGTGGTATGTTTTATTTTTCTCTATCTTCATCCCAGCTTGAAATATTAAGGATAATCCGCTTTGGGAAATCGATAGACTGGTAAACTTTTTTTATGTTAATCTACATACTTTAAGGTACTTATAAAAAAAAATCAGCCGTATTGCAAATTACTGGTAGTTGTAACCTATACCGACTTGGCTATACAGCAATGAACCGCGTGGAAGCGCTGGCAAACCATTTAACTCGTGGTGAAGTGCGAGAGAGCGCGAGATCCAATGTTCTCTTTCCTTCTATCTCTGGCGGCGACCAGACAAAGCGAGAGCGACACTTAGTATGTCGCACTCTCTCGCCGCGCAAAAACCTGTTTGCTAGCGCTGCGTCGCGGTTCATTGCTGTACTACAACTTCAAGTTAGAAAAATCTATTAGAATTGAGTCCATAAGACCTGCGCTTCTTTACATTTAAGTATTCATTGTTGTTACTCACAAAGTCGCTGAGTAGCTGACTGGGTGTAGAAAATGTATTAGTAGAAATTGTCTGTATCTCAGCCCCCAGCCCCGGCTAACGGGCTGTTTCGTTCTGCTCCTTCGTCCTTTGCGAGTTTGCACCTCAACCTAGAGCTCTTTGAATTATGGACTGCTTCGTTTAGGTCGCAGACGACAAACTCACTTTCAATAGCACTGTTAAGATACTTTTACGGTATTTTAAGTTTTGATCGATTTTGGGGGAACCATACATAAAATGGTGTAAAAAATCTAAATTTGCAGAATAATCTAGTATACCGGGTGTCCCACGAAGAGGTCCCTATTTTTGAATTGATATGACAGACGTATAGAGCGCGCTACAGACTTGAAATTCTACAGTCGTGACTAACACATATGTAAAAGAAATACCCCTAAGTATCAGTTAATTCTGACTGATCCAAACAAAATGGCGGAAAAACAAAAAAACAACAAAATCAGCAATCGTATTTTAAGGGTAATCCTACTTTTGTTTAGAATAGGAACAGCTACAGCTGTTTAGACTATTTTAAATCTATCAGCTGACTGCGTGTATCCACAACAATGAACATATTTGGTAATAAACATTGGCATTTGTTATTAAGTTTCGTTGTAAAGTGTCTTATGTACCATGTCGTTTTCAACTGAGCAAAAAGTGAAATGTTGTTCTTGTGTTATTGCCTTTGAAAATGATTATGAAGCAATAAGGTGTTTTAGGGAAAGGTACCCAGGTGTAGTTCCACCGACAAGAAGTGGAAGACTATCCTACTAGAAACGGGGTCAATACAAAAAAAAAAAAAAAAATACCATAGATCCTCCAACATAGAAAATGAAGAAATCGTATGTGCTGCTTTCATGGAATCTCCAAATACGCCTAATTCAGTAAGAAAGGTGGAATCTGCTACAGGGATACCGAAGTCATCTGTCCAAAGGTATGCCAAAAAGAACAAAATCAAACATTATAAAACTCATTTAGTTCACGGACTGCTTGAAGATGATCCTGACAGACGATTGGAATTTTGTTCGAAAATAATTGAAAAGACTGACGTAGATAGAAAATGGCATGAAGGAATCGTGTTTTCAGATGAAACGACATTTTATCGAACAGGAACTGTAAACAGGCATAATTGTAATTACTATAACACAAAAAATCCACATATCTTACAAGAAAAGAAATTAAAATCAACAGGTATAACAGTTTGGGCTGCTGTTACCAAGGATGTTGTTTTGTCGTATGACATATCCCGACAAACAATGACTGGAGAAAGGTATGCATTAGTTTTAAGCAATCACATAGTTCCTCATCTTTCTCAGCCTGAGATGAAAGACGTTTTTTCCAACAGTATGGAGCTCCTCCGCATTATGCTAATGTGGCCAAAGCAGTTTTGGACCAAAATCTTCCTAACCGTTGGATAGGTCGTGGCAGCAGCTTCATGGACTGGCCCCCAAGGTCTCCAGACTTGACTGTTTGTGACTTTTTTCTGTGGGGCTTTTTGAAGGAGAAGGTTTACTGTCATAACATTGCGACGGACGATGAACTAATGAGGTTGATCGAAGAGGAACTGTTGTTGATACCTCGAGAGTTGTTCAGCAAAGCGTATGACTGTTTTCTATTTCGTTGTCATCAGTGCATTGCGATCGATGGACATCAGTTTGAATAAGGTTTATGGATCAAATAGATTTAATTTGTTTATGAGTTACTTGTATCTTTAATTCCCTAACGTTGTTTAGTGCTTAGTAACATCGTTAAAATTCAATAATTATGTTGTAACACTTAAGCAAATAAAACTATTTTAACGAAAAGGTACTATTTCTTTGATATCCCGCCATTTTGTCCTAATGTGTCAGAATTAACTGATACTCAGGTGTATTTCTTTTACATATGTGTATGTTAGGACTGTTGAGTTTCAGGTTTGTAGAGTGTTCGGTGCATCTAATATATTAATTCAAAAATAGGGACCTCTTCGTGGGACACCCGGTATTTACTTTGTTTGGTTAAAACTCCAAAAAAGTTTCATTCTAGTACGAAAATTCTCAAAAACATTTACTTCCGGTCAAAAAACGTGCTTCTGGTTGTTGGATTTTTTGCTAACGGACTCGTCCGTGCGACTTAGAAAACCAGCGTGTGTTTGTACCAAATTTGGACTAAATCGGAAGTAGTATGCGTCCGTTAGCGTACGAACATATATACAATTTTTAAAGACATATGACATTTTTTTAACGTGTTCTGAGGGCTATGATTGGTGCTCATTTACTACTCCCAACCTTAGGTCTCACCATAAGAGACACAGCAATACTTCATCTTTCCTATGGAAATTCGTTAATAATAATATTTCTTATTAGAGTTAAGTACCCTGTTTTAATGTGTTTCTCAATTGTCTAGATTTTTAGGCAGATTTCGAAAAGTTATATTTTTTCCAAAAATGTCTATCTACATTATTCTATATAAGCTACATATGTAGTCTTTATGAAGTAATTATTAAACCTGTATTATATAAGTGTGATCGTTTTTAAACTTTGTATTTCTTCAGTGGTAAAATATTAACTTATTAACAATAAGATGACAACATTACCAAATTTTAAAAAGTAATTGTCTAAATGTTTGTCTTGAGTAAAGAACGTAATGAAAAATGCGTGTAGGCTGTATACATTTTAATGTGTGTGATAATATTCTCATAAATAACTACACGACACAGTTAGGCTTATATAAAAACCTTAGTCAAGGTATTAATATTCAAAAGTCATTACCATAGCAAAGCACGGGTACACAGCTAGTGACAACTGATTCTACTTATTCTAACATTTAGCCCAGTAAATAAAAGGTTTGTGTCGGAACTAATTAGTGAAAAGCTGATTTTTTCTTGGATGTTAGTTGACTATGTATAAGGAATATTTTCTGAAAAGTCCCCGCCCCTCCCCTCCTGCTTCACCCCCTACCCCCATTAAAATTTACTTTTGAAAAACTTCTTAATATTGTCAATATCTAAGAGATAAATAGCGATAGGGTCATATTAATTTTGTTATTGTAATCCTTATAATAGTATCTATCAAAATGTTTACATCGATTAAGCTATAAAATAATTATATTCCGTGTATTTTTTAATTTTAAGTTATAATATTAACTTTTCTAATTCAATAATTACATGTTTAGCCATTTTTTATTAATATGAGACAAGTTATAAAAATATTTCTCAAATAAAACTTGTAGGGTATTTTTTACCCTTTAACATTATATAAGTTTTATAAATGTTAAGTGCAGCCAGTTGACATAATCGGCCTGACAAAGGGAGACGGTGCAGGGCACACGAGTCCTCGAGCGCCGGATCAGCGCGTTGCATATCAGTGGTCAATCTGCAGTAACGGCCTATTGTTTGGACTTTTATTTGTATAGCTGGTATAATTATGGGTATTGCGATGGTAAAATTGACGTTAACATTTATTTTATTTTTTATTTATTTTCCGTTGTTTATCATTGCACTGATAAACACACATTATGAATTCTTTTAGCAAAGTCAACACAGTGAAAACTAGGTTTTTGTTCGATCTAATTAGTGAAAGGCTGAAATTTTGTTTATAAAATTGTTAATGTTCTTTTTATTAGGAGAGCCAGTTTAGGTTCGAGGGATTATTCCTAACCCTAAGTTATTAGGGCCGTTCCATTAACCACCACCTATTAACCACCGCTGTGTCCCGTACTGGCCAAAACCGGCGCCGGCAGGTGTCAAGCAGCAGAACATGTTTTGTTTACTGTCAATTTATGAATACACCGATTTATTAATACTGTTGGAAACGCTTGAGTCTGTGAACCAAGCAATTCAATTTTGCAAACCGGTAACTGGACGATTACATGGGAAAGTGTATTATAATATTTACAAAATCATCTATAAGTTGAACGACAAAAGGAAGCTTATGCTGTTTTCTTATGCAATAACAGGCTAGGACACAACATCTTCTTTCTTTGGTCTGAGAAGAATAAAATCTTTGGACATTTAAAAAAAGTCAGAAGAAGCTCAAAGTCAAGCGTCGGTGTTTCTATACGACAAGATGCTTCCAAAGAAGAACTGAAAACAAACGGGGAAGATTTTATCTTAACAGAAAAAGCTTAACGAACCTCAATGAAGCTCGTTACTTCATGTTCACAAAACTTAAAAAATCGAATCTAAGGTAAAACTTCGACCTCGCAACGCTTTCTCCAACTTCTGAAGCTGCTCATCAGCATTTGTTAAGGTTTTATTTGCAAGTGCAGACATGGCTTGATACCAGATTGGATGCTACAGATTGGGGCTGGAAGATGGAAAAGATGAAATAAACTGGAGATTACAGAAAAACACCAACACTAATTTCTAAGGCTTTTGCGCTTGGTGACCTTCTGCACCTCGTGTCTTGCAGCTGTAAGACATCTTGTCTTAAATATTGTGGGTGTCGGAAAGTAGAACTTAATTGTTCAACCAAGATAACTTAAGTAGAACTGTAATGAACTTTCATGTAATAAAAACTGAAACACTCTACTTTTATGTGCCAGTATTGTATATATCCCAGACAATTTTAAGATGTTATAAATAGCAATTTGAGTGGTGAGTGAGTGGTCCATGATGGTGTTTTGACAGTAAACAAAACATGTTCTGCTGCTTGACACCTGCCGGTGTCGGTTTTAGCCAGTACGGGACACGGCGGGTCCATAGGTGGTGGATAATGGAACGGCCCTAATAACTTAGGGTTAGGAATAATCCCCCGAACCTAAACTGACAATTTTATAAACAAAATTTCAGCTTTTCACTAATTATATTCAACAAAGGCCTATTTTCCCCTTTATTGACTTGGCTAAAAGAAATCATATTGTGCGTTTATCAATACAAAAACAAATACCGGAAAAAAAATAGAAAATGAAAAAAAAAAATGTTTACGTAAATTTTATAATCGTAATACACATAATTAGACCAACTATACAAATACAAGTCCAAACAACAGACTTTTGCTGCAAATTGACCGCTGATATGTCAACGCGCTGATTCGGCCCGCGAGGACTCGTGCGCCCCACGCCGTCTTCCTTTGCCAGGCCGACTATGTCAACTGTCTGCACTTAACATATATAAAACTTATATCATTTTAAATATTGAAAAATACCCTAAAAGTTTCATTTGACAATTTTGTAATAACTTGTCTCATATTAAGAAAACATAGCTAAACATGTAATTATTGTAATAAAAAAGTTAAAATTTTAACATTAAATTTAAAAATACATAGGAAATAATTATTTTATATTTTAAACGCTATGAACATTTTTGATAGATAATATTATAAGGATTACAATAACGAAATAAATATGACTCTATCACTGTTTATCTCTTAGATATTGACAAAATAAAGAAATCTTTTAAAAGTGAATCTTAATGGGGGGTAGGGGGGGAGCAAGAGGGGGAGGGGCGGGGATTTTTGTGTAAATACTCCTCTTATATCATTGTAACATCTGACAAAATTTCAGCTTTTCACTAATTACTTCCAACAAAGGCCTATTTTTCTCCTTCATTGACTGGGCTAATTTGTAACGTAGCCTTTTGTAATTAATGGTGACATTTTTAATTTGCGCTATGGGGATTCCCATGTTTAAATGGTTGTCAGACGAACCAAACGAAAAGGATTGAAATTATTAATGTTTATTGACCCTATAAGGTATTTGTAAAACAATAGCAATAACTTAGAAAATTTAAAAGAATTTATTTATTTAAAATAGCAGCATACATACAAAATATATACACTTTCTTGGTTAAAATAAATATTTTTAGAAATCTATTGGGACTATTTTTATAATTTTGGCATCGTTGGAAAATTCTTCTTTAGTATACATTTATAACAGCAAACTAAAAAAGCTACAAACTTTGCTTATCTGTTAGTTTAGTTAATAGGTTTTCCGGCAATCAATTTCAAAAAGCCGGTTAAGCGACTAGTATGTATTAAAATACCAACCACACCAAATTTAACTCTACCGTTGGCATTTCGTATGTGTGTCTATATGTCTGTGTGTCTGTGTGTCTGTCTCACGATTACGGCCAAACGCCTTGACCGATTTTGATGATTTTTTGCATGAATGTTCTTTATTCTTAGGCCGAGTCATGTATATATAAGGTTTTTTTCCATTTTTCATTTTCAACCCACTAAATAAAGTAAAAATGGCGGCCGCACCGTTTCTCTCAAAGTCGAACTTAAAAACTAATGACATTTTGCTAATAGCAATTTTGATTTTCAACAAAATTGTATTCTTGATTTTTTTCCTTATCTGTAACGGTAAGCTCACAAAGTGGCCGTAAACTTCAAATTTGTTAAAAATCGTCCAAGTTTTTGTATTTCAACCATGTTTTAATACGTTTATCCTAACCAATTCAAAAGTGTTCCATAGCTTTTTTGTAGATAAAGGTTCACAGAATGTATATATGCCAGTAAAAAAAATATTGAAGTAAAATTAACTAAGTTATTAGCTCAAGAAACATTTATTAGTTTTATTAGTATGTTCAGTAACGAAAGGAAAAAGTTCAACTCTAGGCCTACATTAAAAGTAGTAAAAATTATTGTAATTTTTTTCATAAATGTAAAAAAGTTTTGTATTTTAGTTCTAAATAGACTTGTATACAAATATTTTTCAATTTCAAATTTCTTATTTTGAAATCACCAGTTTTTATGTTCCTACTACAAGACTGCTAACAAAACTAGGCCTGTTTTGAATAGTAATTTAGGAATCCTTTGCCCAAAAATGGCATATAATAATAAGAAAGTGTAGAGGATAAGAAAGAGTAGAGAATAAATCAAATAATTTAACTGAATACTTGTAAATTTCATAAAAGTATTTGACTTAGCTTTATTTGAATTACAAAATGAGATGAAACAAATGAAACCGCTCGGCGATAAAGGACATACAAAAAATGACCGTTGGACACCTTGGGAAGTGTAGGAACATGGGTTGAGAATAAAGTTGAGGTCACTATCACGACGTTTTAACATCGTTTGTTTTCATTATTTCTAATATTGGAATATGATATATGATATGGAAGTTATGGAACTGTAAATACATTGTTAAGTTTTAGTTATTTAAGTATGTAAATATGTAATTCTATCTGGTCCCACTATAACGTGATATTTTTAGTTATCTTACGCATTATTAATCTAAATAAAACACAATGCCTCTAAAAAAATCTTTAGCAGTTAAAGCCCAAGAAAAGGAAAAAACGAGAACTAGAAATCCCGGAATGTTTCACTGGCTAAACCTTGGGTTTACTTCCTTACTGGCACACTATTTTTAACCTAAGCTCAAAACCATATTTGCTATTTCAACGAGCGAGGTCTACAGTTCACAGAACTACTAGTATAAATTGGCCCAGTGGGACTATAAACATAGACGGTATACTCACAGAGCATTAGAATTAAATATAGAGGTGCTATCCAGCTAAGAGACCAATTAGTGCAAGCCTCTTTTCATCAGGCTCGTCTTCCATGATGAGTGATAGAAAGCAGAAATTAGTTCGTGGATCCGGTACTCCTAAAATCGAGAAACCCATTGATAAGTCAAGTGGCTCTAGATCGGGTCATTTTCAAGATAAAAAGCTGAGACTCAGCATAAATGTTTAAAATACACATTTAAAATACACATTCGATATATTCAAATTCAGCCAATTTAGAATGATCCAACCCTTCATATATGAATGAGATTTCAACTTTTAGTGATTTCCCCTGCTGCAAAATACATACCTGCATTATCGATTTTTTCCAGACAAACCATTGCTCGGAGGAAAGAAGTACATATGACCTTCTTTATTGAAAATACTTCCCCTGCACGGTGGTATTTTTTATTTTTCTCTATCTTCATCCCAGCTCGAAATATTAAGGATAATCGAAAAAAATATGATAATCGATTTTTTTTCGACATTGGGAAATCGATGGACTGGTAAACTTTTTTTTATGTTAATCTACATACTTTTTAATGTACTTATAAAAAAAATCAGCAGTATTGTAAATTACTGGAACTTTTGGTCTAAAATTACCCCTACTTACTGGCCTAAATACTGTGTATAACATTATTAATATACCTTACAGGTAACAGCCATTATTTTATCATCCAAGTTAATTTTATTCTGTTACCTAGGCCAACTTTTTATGATAAAAGAGTGTTTTTAAACAGTATCCAATTTAAACACAGAGCATTAGAATTAAACACTAAACACTAATTTATTAAATCATAATAGGCCTATAACTTGTTTGATTGCATACAAAGGAGTAATACGTAAATGTAGGAATCTAACTAGGACAATAAATACTAGGTTTATGTGTTGAAATAATATTTTATTGGGTTTGGTGTGTTCAAACATTCATTGCGCTGCAAACAAAATCTTTTTACAAAGTTCATTTTGGAACCTACTTTGATGGGTTTTCTAGATTTCGACCTTATAATGGTACTTCAGCCGTATGTTGAGATATGCTCTACAAATAATTTCAATAAAAAAAAATGGCTTATTATTATTTTTTCCGAACAGGTTAAATCCAATGTAATTTCTAAACACATGCATTTTCATTTTGTCAATTAAATTACTGCTTTCAACAACGTGTACCAACTTACCAACCACGCAGTGGTACAAGCATTGACAAGCGGAGGGCGCAGGGCAAAGTGGCGACGCTCAGTCCTATGTCTCGCAGTACCGGTGCGGAGTGGGGGAGCCGCCATCTCCAGTCACACACTCACTGCAAAGTGACTTCACCACCGCATCGCTGGATAGCAGCTCTATATTTAATGCTAATGCTCTGTGGTTATACTAGAGAAGAGACGTGGCCTCGAGATGAGCAGTAGAATCGGAGTTGATTCGAGTAGTGGGGGGAGGGGGGGGGGGGCAGAGAGGCTCAGTCTATTGCCGCCCTCCGGATATAATACTTCGGTCTGGAAGCCTTTGTACAACAGTGATAGCAGCGTGATGTCCACTAAACTAACATCAAATATTCAAATTGCACTATCCTCCTCGTCTCAAATTATTCACAAATCATCGCAATCTCACTCTCTTCCACCTAACATCCTTTTGAACATTAAACTAAAGAAGAAATTACGTCGCAAATGGCAATTCACGAGGGATCCAGCTGATAAAGCCAAGTTTAACAGAAAATCAGAAGAAGTTAAGGAACTCCTACAGAAGCATCGCAACAACAGATGGGAATCCTTCCTGGAAGAAGTTACCCCAGCGGACAACTCTCTCTGGAAGCTCAACAAGGCACTTCTAAGGAAAAACAAATCAATCCATCCTATTGTTGATTCCAATGGGCCATCATACTTGCCTGAAGATAAAGCACGTATATTTTCCGAAACTATGGAAAAGCAATTTTCGCCAAATCCTTCTATAAACTCAACTTTCACCGATAATATTAATAATTATGTCAATCTTCGCCTATCCATTCCCATTGCCAATCCTGACTACATTCCAGCTTCTCCTTCAGATGTCATCAGTTTTATAGATCGCCTTAAAAATAGAAAAGCTCCAGGCCCTGACAACATCACCGCCACTTCAATAAAAAACATGCCTCCTTCCACTATTGAATTTCTCACCTACATCTTCAACAAATCCATTGAGCTCCAGCACTTCCCATCTCCCTGGAAAGTCGCCAAAATTATAATGATTTTAAAACCGAACAAAAAACCATCTATTCCTGAAAATTACAGACCCATCTCTCTTCTGCCTGCCTTTTCAAAGATTTTCGAACGAATCCTGCTCTCAAAATTAAAAACCCATATCATTCCTGAAATCCGAAACGAACAATTCGGATTCCGTAGTCAACATTCTACAACTCTACAAGTTTCAAAATTAATTGACAAAATATCTTCTGGCTTCAATTCCAAATCTATAACAGCTGCAGTCCTATTTGACATTTCAAAAGCTTTTGACAAAGTTTGGCATAATGGTTTACTTTATAAATTACTTCAAACTAATCTCCCACTAACATATATTCACTTAATTAAATCATATCTCACAAATAGATTATTTTTCATCTCTACTGAGGGAGCTTCTTCCATCCTCAAGCCAATTCTTTCCGGAGTTCCTCAAGGGTCAGTTCTTGGCCCATTACTATATCTTCTTTTTACAAACGACATTCCTCTCCAGCCTCACATTCAACTTAGCCTTTATGCTGATGACTCACTTTTTTACGTCCAACATAAAAATGCAAATTACGCCAAAATTTACCTACAGAGACAAATCAACGCATTACTTCCCTGGTTTCATAGTTGGTGAATTAAATTAAACACAGACAAAACTGAAGCTATTTTATTTTCAACTAAACTTAAAAAGCCAGCCCCGCTTGAAGTCTACGACAAGCAAATTAAATGGAGCAATCAAGTTAAATACCTAGGAGTAACATTGGACAGCAAAATTAATTTTAACAAACACACACTCGCCAGAATTTCATCGTCAAAACGCACCAGAGCAGCTCTTTATCCTGTCATTTCTTCATCTAGCACTCTATCCATTTCAACCAAACTCATGATTTACAAACTTTACATACGCCCCATAATTTCATACGCTGCTCCTGCATGGTTCAGTCTTGCATCTAAAACTAATCAAATTAAAATTGAAAGCCTCCAGAACTCCATCCTCCGTCAAATATCGCAATCTCCATGGTATGTTTCAAATGAAACCATACGCAATTCCTTCAAAATTTCTACACTTAAACAATTTATTATCAATCTTACATTCACAACTTTTCAACGATCTTCTAAATCAACATATCAACACCTACGATTAATCTCAAGAGAAGAAGCACCCCCGCCTACCAAACGTCTACGACCAACTTCTTTAATCCAGCATCTGCTAAAATAATACACTAAATCAAAACACATACATACACCCAACTCACAACGAAGAACACTCTACACACACACACACACCCATACTTAAACAGTGAAGAACACTATATAATCATGCATATGTATCACATTAACCGCCAAAGGGCTTGCCCTGAGGCAGAATTTTTATATGTTACAGAAACAGCCATTCAATGCAATGCAAATGTCCCTTCCCCACCAGCGTTTGGCGTCCCCACTTTCCTAGATTCTTCCATCCCGCTAGCGCATCGCGGAGGTCATGCTATATCTGACGAACCCATTGCTTTTACTGTAATTAATATAGCAATAAAACAATACATCTGTGTAAATAACATATGATGGCTGAGTTTGACTCTAGGATAATTACCACAGCAATAACACAACAACGTATTTATTAATCCCTATGTCAGCTGATTTTGAAACAACAGAAATAAATGGTTATATTGAATACAGGGTGATTCTGTAATGAGCGGAAATAATTCAGGGGCTTATCATATTGGTTAAAATAAACACCTCTTATAAAAATAATGTTCGGAAACGCTTCTTTTACCATCCATCCACCATTTTGTATTTTAACCAAAGAATTCAAATCTCTATAACGGCTAAAACGATTGAGTTGAAATTATGTCCGTAACTTATCAATGTGAAGGCCTACTTTGCGGAAAACCTCAACTTGTATCTATAATCCGTTTCAAAATAGCGGACATTTAAACGTTACATTTTAATAAAAAACGTCAGGAGTCCTTTTTTTTACAGCTCGTTTCATTTCCTATCCAATAGTATAATTGTCAACACTATCGAACTGTAAAACGCGTACAACTTAATTAATTTAACTAAATTATAGCTGAAAAAACATTAACCAAGACCGGGATTCGAACTCAGGACCTTTACTTTGTTTTTTCACTTGAAATTTATGTAAATTACCGCTTGCTGGGAAAGCATGTAAGCAGATAAAAAAAAAAACAGTAAATTTTTCATGCAAATAAATTATTGCCTACGCTTTGTCCCTATGGACGTTGAACCCGACAAACTAATGGATGGTGATTCACTATTACTCTTTTGTTCTATAGTTTTGACAGTTTTACCATTAAATAGGAAATTAAAGGAGATACAACATAGCCTTTTTACGTTTTTCATAAAATTTACGATTTTTGAGTTATTCTTACTTAAAATGTTTAATTTACCTCTTTTTGGAAACGGATTATTTAAACAACATTAATAAGTAACGTGCAACATTTCAACTCAATCGGTTGAGCAGATTTCTACAAATATAAATAATTTAGTAAACAAATTAAAATGACGGATAGCTGGTAAAAGAAACGTTTCCGGACATATGTTTGTAGAAAGTATTTTCTTTATTTTGACCTATATAACCACCCATGAATTATCTTCGCGCAATACTCACCCTGTGTAGAATGATTTCTTTTAAACATAGTAATTAGTTTTAAGGTTAGGCCTAAATAGAGTGAAACATTATTCTACATAAAATCGTGTGAGCAAAGCGTGATAGTTTCCTCTAGTTTTATAAAACTACACATAACATGTCCGTTGTACAATTGCTACACAGTCAGCAACGAGCTTAGATCTCACACACAGAGAGTATAAAGCAACAATCAATCACCTTTGTTATATGCTGTCAGCTGTTTGTAGCATTCTGTTGGATATGCGCATCTGCTTTGATATGATCTTTTAGATTAGAGTTCTACAAACGATGCGTGATATTAAACTGGATCAGAATATAATGTACTGGAAAAACATAATTTGAAAAAAACAATATAAAAAGTAGGTAATCTAATCAAAAAATATGCTTTACACTAGAACTGAATGAAGTTGTATTCCAATAAGTAATTTTCAAATGTAAACTGGTAAGCTCCTGGGAAAAATCATTGCAGATTAATTAGATGTACATTGAAAAAACACAATTTATTTATCTAAAAAAATACCATTTAAAAAAAAAGTTATCTAGGCCTACTTATCTATGATGTGGGGATTTTTAAGTCGATAAATGTGTACGATAAATTATAAGGAATATTATTACACTCTGACACACCTTTTTAGTAACACCAAAATATTAAATTTAATGTGTCTACTTACAGATACAATCATACATAGAGTATTTTTTGTCCCTCCATTTGCTCACGTTTTTATATGAATTGTATTTTAGTTTCACTGTTCATTCAAAGTTAGTTTTAAAAAGAAAAACTAGTTTGGCGGTACAAGTTGGTCAAAATTGGCCGATTTACATCAAATTTAGCAAATAATCGAAATTTAAATAAGAAACGTAATATGATAATGGTTTTTAATAATTTTTGACAATAATTTAACTGAAGTTTTGATATTAGGCACCTAGTACTTGTTTTCATTGAGTGCAGCCAAGCGTCAGTAATTAGGGTAGGCCAGGCGGAAGGCGCTAACCTTTTCCAGAGTTTAAGCTCTCCACAACTATAGGCCTACGAACTTCTATAACACAACAATTATTTATATGTTATTCGCTAATCTTTGGAAAACTTCACTTACGAATCTTAATTATAAAAATTACAAATATATCACAGTAATAAACTTACATTACTTGATACATATCCTATCTAGATTATATATGGTAAAATAATTAAAGACACAATTAGCAGTAAAAGAAATCTGGATTCTTTAATCAAAAAGTAAAAGAATTATTTTCAACATTAGTTAAGATCGTTTTGATATAAAATACCAATTATAAGTTTATTTATAGTTCAATAAATATTGTTCGTTACTGTTGATTGACTAAACAAAACAAGCAAACTTTATCTCGGTGGTGTTAGTGCCGCCTTTTCCCAAGTTTAATTTGATATCTTAATGGAAGAAATATTATAATACATAGTTTTATTATTAAAAACAAAAGGCGAATAAAATAGTAAATCGTTATTAGTAAGTAGCAAATTGGTATGATATAGTTATGGTTGAATGAAATTATGTAATAGGGAATGCTTAGTTCATAGTTCTTATCAGAATGATACGTTGTTTCAACGTGAAATAATGTTCGTTGGGTTCTAGTTTATATTAATAGTCTGTGTGGTTTCACCACTAACATGTAAAAAAACAGAACGTAACCTATATATAATTAGAATGGTATCGATTCTTCTTTATCGTTTTAACTTGGAATTCGGTAATATTTGATCAGATCTGTATTTTTGGTTCTTCTTCCAATCTTGTTGGTTGTCTTGAATGGTTAAATTGGGTACTAAAATACATAATTGATTATATTGTGTAGCACAAACCAATTCGGCAACTGCTTACTTTGGCAGTTTTTACAAAAATTATCATTTTTTCACTGGTTTTTTTTTAGGCGGAAAAAATGCGTTTCGTGCAGACCTCAATCCAAGTTAGAGGTACTGTGGGGCTCAATCCAGAGCGTACTGACAATACCCACTAAAACGACCGCCCTCACCCCAAGTAAGGAAGTCACTCTGGCTCCGAACCCAGTCACAAGTGTGTTTCTTGCCTGACCTCTCCTGAGACAGCGTTACAACACTCCTGTAACCGCGTAACGGACAGAGACACTCCGCATGCATCACTGGGGTGAGCGTCAGCAGCATCTAGGGGCCATTCCCTAATGGCTGCACTGTTGTTACACTCCGGAACTTTTACACACTTGCATACTAATTATACACTTCGGGTGGTGGTGTTTGTAAGGGTTTATGAATGAAATGGTTAAACAAATTTCTCTTTTCGAGTATTAAATTGTTTTTTGAAAAGTGCAATCATTCAAAGAATAATTAATAGTTATTTTATAGTGGGAAATAATAGATAAATTGAATAAAATACTTAAATAACTCCATATTACTGGTACCTCTTTTATAATCTAGTTTTTGTATGTTTATAACTTAAAGAAACTGAAGAATCTGATTTCGTATTCCTTGTAAATTCGCGGTCCAATCACAGGTAAGTTCTTCCATCGTGGGCGTGGTTAAGTTGGTTTTCCGATTGTCCCGTTCTAACGGTGTATATTTGATAATTTTGTCGAAGACTTTTTGCGTGTAAAAAGGTTCATTCTGTTTATAGGCTATGTCGGTTTTTCTTCAGAGTTTATGGTTTTCATGTAAATTGAATTTTCCTGACGGTTTCCGCTTTAAACTTGTTATTCGTTAGGCGAAGGTCTTGACTTTCAAATATAGATATTTAATGAATAATTTAATATTAGGTTAAGGTAGTAATTTTATTGCATTGATATAATAATTTTGCGTGATTTTGATATGGGAATTGCATGTCGAAAATATCGGGAAGTAATTTTAATTTTTTTATTTCAGTTTCGAAAACCGGGTTAATTAACAATTTGCATCTTTTCTGGAAGTTCGCTTATTCTCCGCTAGGTGTCGTTAGGCTACACAAATGTAATGACTGGCATCCTGAGATAGTACTTTCTCCCTCTGGTAATTTTTAATAGAACTCTCGATATTCATACATTTAAATTTTATTATATATTTTGAATTGTTGTAGAACTATGTCTATTTGGAGTTATGTCATTAGGGATTTTCAGCACGGTAAATGTACAGAGCCTACAATTAGTTATAAGTAGTAAGCCTATGTAGTACCTAATACTCTATGGTAAACTAAAGAGTATATGCATTGAATTGCTTGAATTTCCTTAAAGGTTAGTAAAACTCTGTCTCATGAAGTAGACATGACAGGAAAAGTGTCGCATTAAACATTTTACTCAAAGAACTGAAAAAATTTTGGAAAACAAAACAAAAGATCGTACATTCTATTCACAGCCGGAATTAAATCACCTGCTTTAACTCCAAATATTTTAAATACAATCATTTAGGCGAACATATATTATTGTTCATTTTAAAATTCACTTAAGTTTTCATTGACGGTAGGACTATTTATGTTTGTAAATTAACAGAATCTCAAACTTTATGATTGTATTAAAATATCAATAATTAAGACCAATAGCCCAAGACAGACCATGCGCATGCTCCATTTATATTAGGAAAAAGACATGACAGAATCAGTGTATCAATTTACATTATTATTCATACAATAACAGCGCAAAACACCTAAAGTAGTAAACACAACCTTAAATGGATGGTTGTTAAGTATTACAGCTGATGGACGAAATCAGCTGTTATATGTTAACGAATAAGTCAAACAATATAACCAGTACGCACACTCGCTTTTGGAGTTGATTATATTACGCAGAGAGTGACAGACCACCTGGCATGTTTGATGTATAGACAGTGGGTTTCTGTTTCTACTAAGACCAAACAATTTTGCACTGAACGAATTTAAGAAAAATAAACGGTACCAAGAACTGGCACATACTTTCTCACACATTTTAACATATTTAAATTACTAAACAGATGCACTGTGACTTCATAATTGTAGGTGGGGTAGGAACGTAGGAGAGGTGATTTATTAAAGTAGGAGATTAACTAATAAATATTATTATTATTATCTAGAGAGAAAACTATTCCATCGATTTCAAACAAATTTGCACCAAACACATAAATTTTTTGAACATTTTTGAAAAACAACCTCCTTTATGAGCAAAAAAACCCCCCAAAATCAGTTATTATTATTATTACCTAAACGAGAATTTTTAGAAAGATGCGGGTTTCTGCATATGGTAGGGTACATTAAAAGCTACAAATAAGCCAAATTTAAAAAAAATCGTTATAGCCGATTTTTTCTATAAAAAAATAATAACTGATTTTTTGGTTGTTGTTTTTCAAAAAATTTCAAACCCGTTTTTCGTGCATATATACAGACCTACTTGACATGTCTGGTGCAAATTTGTTTGAAATCGATCGAATAGTTTTCGCTCTTGCTTTGTATACATACTGACAGACATTTTGTAAAAACCACTTTTTTGGACTCAGGCGGTTCCAAAACGGATATTTCCACAAAAATCTCAACATTGTTTTTTTTTGCGATCACTATACTTTTTCTATACTATAGTATAGTGAGAAAGTAATATGTTTTTGAAATCCATTGAGAACCATTTTATGGAAATAGTTTTTCAAGAAATTTCAAATGTAAAGAAAGGTCGAGAGTCAAATTATTGTGCGGGTCTTTTAAAAATAAACATGTTGAAAAAATGACTCTCCTAGTCCCGTTTTAAGATGGCAGCCCTGAAAGTACAATATTACAGTTTTATATACTTTTTTCATGAAATCATGGATTTTGAGAGTGGGGCAGACACTTTGAGGGTTCTTACTGAACAGTATATATTTACAGTGATTATATATTATGTGCTTGTATGTAATACTATTTATTTAATACAAAACCCAAGTTAATCTACATTTGTCTTTACAGATATATTTTTTTAAAACTTTAAAGTTTAACCTTAAACAAAAATATTTCACTTACAATGACCGTACTAAAAGTAAATCTTTGGGTTTTGTATTTTTATTTAATACCACGGATCGGTTTTAATTTCAGAACTGAACATTTTACCAAACATTGCTACTGACAATAAAATCTTTTAAACAATTTTGTAGTTGTGCATTTATCTTCGAAATTTCCACATTCAAAAAATTTTAACTAAAAAAGGAATACAAATCTAAAAGAATTTGTTATTGAACCAAGGCGATTCATTCCGAGTTAGTATTAAATGTATAGTATACGAGCACATAATATATGATCACTGAAAAAAAAAACTTACACGTACTACCTAGCAAGAACATATAAAATGCAAAATAAAATAAATTACATCTGTCGTAAATGAAAAGAAACCTATATTGTTTCGGCCTACAGACAAGAAGGTACATTTTGAAGTTCCCATATTTACCTCTAATACACCCTATATTTTGTTATACAATACTTGCAAATTTAATTCAAGGTCTTACTAGCAATACAAACATGACGTTACTAACCAATTTAACGTATCTTACCTAAGCTGTAACGCAGATATCGCAACGGATTTCCGGAAGGGCTTTTTAATTTTCCTCCATTTTGAATATCCAAAAATCTATTTTAACACTGTACATTATTGTACTCTATTATATGTACAGGTATACACTAAGTGTGCGTCTAGGCCGCCGACTATCTATACCCCGGCATCCGCCTGCAGCTGTTTCAATCATGATTCACCTACTAGGATAGCCAGTAAGAGTTTAACGTTTTTAACTGACTCACAATTTAGAAATTTCTTGCACATGTTTGAAAATTTTGGAAACAAATATGAAAATTGACACCAAACACTACATTGTTACACTTTAATATATATTTTATAAAGTAATATTTTACATAATTTATATATTTACATGGTAAAAATATAAAAGTTGTGACGGGTATTTCACGGCAGCATTGCCACGCAATAATATTCACCGTGAGGTTTACCTGGAGAGACTCTAATCGGAATGGGATACGTTCCAGGGGTTCAACCAGAAAAATGACACTTTAATATTTCACCACCGCCAATAGCTCCTTTCCTGTATGAGTGCGTGATGGTTACAGCTACCCTTACTTTACAGCGACCTATCTTAGCTGGTTACTACAACGCAGGTGTCGTATTCTAAGCTATTCGAATCGTCAGAACAACCGGACTCGCTATGCCTACTTCTTAACGCGTTTCTTTAGAAACGAGGTAGCTAAATGTTCTCCAATGAGGATCGGGTTGGCTGAATATTCTCCAGCAAGGTTTGGTTTGGCTGAATATTCTCCAGCAAGGAACGGGATGGCTGAATATTCTCCAGCAAGGATTGGATTGGCTGGCTGAATATTCTCCAGCAAGGAACGGATTGGCTGAATATTATCCAGCAAGGATCGGATTGGCTGAATATTATCCAGCAAGGATTGGAGTGGCTGAATATTATCCAGCAAGGAATAGAGTGGCTGAATATTATCCAGCAAGGTAGATGAATATTTTCCAGCAGGATGCGAATACAGGAGAGGAGCCTAAACCACTCTTACGATACAAGTTACTCCCGAATTCCGTCACGGCAAGCTATAAATCTCTTAGTAGGTAATACTTACGCCAAAGTGTATAATGTTCAATTATATATTTCTGTATGCCAAAACAGTGAGTCAGGTATATATATAACAGTTCAATGTTTGAATGGTGCTGCTAGTAGATGACATATTTCTGAAACAACCGCGGTTGGTGTGAAAAGAATAATTGCAAACAATGTAATAGCCATTGTACGTAATATATTATTTGACTATTTCAAAATTATCTACTTATATAAAGCTAGACGGTAACACTGATTCATTGACATTAATTATTAGGCACTTCCCGTAATCGGACCCCCCTCAACCTTATACTTGAATTAAAGCTCTCGACGTGAAACTATTGGGAAAATTGTCAGAATTGAACAATTTTGGAAGCACCTTTTGGGCGAGAAAGATTTTTAAAATTTTTCAATTTTTTCATTTCTCTAATTTGAGCGCGTTTGGTAAGAAAACGGTAAGAGATAGCAAAAAAAATGTTAAATACAAAAGTTGTAGAAAATTTTATTTCAGACTAACGATTTTTCATCAGATTTAAGATCTAATAATCCATTTAGCCACTATTCATCCGAGAAGGGAAGCTCCGCCCAACGTTCTTAAAGCTAGCCGGTTTCACTGTTTACTGACATTAATTATTAGGCACTTCCCGTAATCGGACCCCCTCAACCTTATACTTGAATTAAAGCTCTCGACGTAAAACTTTTGGGAAAATTGCCAGAATTTAACATTTTTTTAATTTGCACCTTTTGGGCGGGAACGATTTTTTCGATTTTTTAAATTTCTTCATTTTTCCACTTTGAGCGCATTTATTAAGAAAACGGTAAGAGATAGAAAACAATGTTAAATACAAAAGTTGTAGAAAATTTAATTTCAAACTAACGATTTTGCATCAAATTTAAGATCCAATCATCCGTTTAGCCGCTATTCACCCGAGAAGGAGCTCCGGCACACAATCCTTCAAATTTCCCATGTTAATCTCATGGAGATAATGTTTAATGAGTTTGAGTCCCCTGCCAAATAAAACAGCTGATTTATGCTCGGTCACCTATGTACAAACGAGCCAAAGATTAACGAGATTATCGAATTTTCCAACTGCGAGCGAAGCGAAGCAGCCATTGAGGCCGAGGTGGGGTTGGGACGCGAAGCGTCCAGGGGCAGAGCCCCTAGTTGTTATATATCGCCTTATAACTATCAATAAGTTAATAATATTGCAGACTGCCAGCTTTGAATAAACATGCTGTGGCACTAGTAGGTTTTATAACATAATAATGTCTTTTTAGACATAATAATAATGTAATTTTTTATATATCCTGAAATTTTGAACTATGTACAAGAAAATTTTAAATTGCAAGTCAGATAAAAAAGTTACATGCTCCAGGGGTTATGCTAGGTGACTAATTATTAAAACAGCTGTGGGTGGTTGTGAATGCAAGGGTATTACCCTGGCCAGCCCCATGTAGCCGCCGTCCCAGGCGCCAACTTAGTGTATACAGATAATTGAGAAATAGATATAGCAACTAAACATTATCCCTTACGGACGGTGCAAACTATCCGCATGTCCTCCCCGCCCCGAGTCAAACATACACATTCCTTTACAACACCTAATCAATATATTTACATATTACATAAATACATTTCTTAAAATTTCTCCTTCACATTAGGGTAACATTTTTATTGTAAGTCAGTGAATTGTTTTTTTAAAACTAATTAAATACACGTTTTTTATAATATTTTGTTGTGTAAATGATTTTGTTATTGTTATGTTCTACTATCAGTTACTTGAAAGTCATGTACAAGACTGTAAAAGTACGAAATCTAGTTTATTATCAAAGATTATAGTTATTCATTAATTTAAATTATAGTCATTAATTTAAAGTATTGACTGTTTACATATTTATACATGTAAACAGTCAATAGTTGACAGCTGTTTCGCCTATCTGTCAGGCATCGTCAGAACAACAATTAAAACACTTAAATAAAAACAGTGTTGCAAAATAAATTTAGCCAACAGACTAAAATGTGAATAAAAAAAAAACATATTGTATAACATTCAACGTCACAGTAAGTGACTGTCCACTTTATGTTTCATCATAACTGATTGTGTCAGGTTGATGGTTTGGTGACTGTACGTAGGGAACAGATCAAAGATTAAACTAGCTTGAAATTTGAGTTAACTACAAACACTTTCTCTTTGCAGGTTTTAAATTGTTTATTTTGTTTTTTTATACCTACAGTATGTTGATGTTGTCTGGTTCTGTGTGTTTCGTTTGTTGTTATTAGTTTGTAGTGTTTTTAAATTTGAGGAGAGCTCTCCATCTTCCATTACTCTGGGACTCATTTATGTTTCTTTTAAGTATTCATGAATACTCTCTCCTCCAGAGTTTGTCTTTCTCAGGGAGGAAGTAAACTTAATAAAAGTTCTTGGGTCTCCTTAAAGATGATGAGCTTTCCTGGAATAATTATATTAACAGTATCAGTGAAAATATTGTTTCAGGAATACTTGTTCAGAGAAATTTAAAGTCATATTATACACCCTCTATTCTTTTAACTGCGTATTACGGTACTATATCCCTCCCTTAGCTATGGATTCCTTCTCTAGGGAAATTCTTCTGTTCAGAATTTACTCAGAATATTTATCCTGCAGAAGAAAGCTATTAGGCTGGTAGCAGGAGTAAGAAAATTCCAGTCGTGTAAGAATGTCTTTAGGGAACTTGGTATTCTTACATTTCCAAGTATGTATATACTTGAAGTTGTCCTATATGTCAAATTCAAATGTGATCCCGCCCAGAACAAGGACACACAATAAGACAGTACCGTGTAAAGAAGCAGAGAGAAAGTCTCTGCAGCAAACTTCTTTCCGAATCCGGTGAACGTTCAATTTAATAAACGTCCTGAAATTTATGGTTAAAACTTCAAATTGTGGTTA
>JAGFPH010005101.1:36825-53622 GCA_018207615.1 Philaenus spumarius
AGGCCTCGGATTATGGACTGTTTCGCTTCGCTCGCAGTGGAAAAACTCGTCCTTGAGGCCTCGGCTTATGGACTGTTTCGCTTCGCTCGCAGTAGAAAAACTCGTCCTTGAGGCCTTGACTTATAGACTGTTTCGCTTCGCTCGCAGTGTACAAACTTGGCCGTTTGGCCTCGGATCGGAGGATGCCCCACGGAAAAACCCTCACGTGGATTTCAACCAGGTACATTTATGGTAATTTCCGTTTTCATCAATTTTGGGGAACGAAACAAGCTATAAGGTAGTGTAAAAAATCAAAATGAGCAGAATAATTCTACATTTATTTTGTTAAATAAAACTAAAAAAAAATAATAATTCTCGTAAGAAAAATCTCAAAAAATAATTAATTCCGGTCAAAAACGTACTTCCGGTTGTTGGATTTTTTCGCTAACGAACTCGCCCGAACGACGTACAACCACCGTGTGTACCAAATTTGGTCCAATCGGACTTAAAATGCGGCCTCTAGAGTGAGAACACATATATTCATAATTTTTAATGACACCCCAAAACGTGTTCCATGGACCATGATCGGTGCTCATTTACCACTTCCGACCTTAGGTCTCACCATAATAGCTCAGCTTTCCTATGGAAATTCGCTAATAAAACCATTGCATTTTGAAAAAACTTATAAAATCAAATGTAGTCTTTAACGTTTAAACAAAACATTACATATAGAAAAGAGTAAACTAGGGTGTAACGTATTTAAATATAGTTGTGAATGTTTTTTACTTTCTCCACCCTATACGTAGTATATGGAGAAAGTATTGTTTTCGTAAAAATGTTCGAATTTGAATCTTCAGTTGAATTATCTGTTTTGGTGCTCCCAGAACCCCAAAAAATTGTTTAGTGCAATTATCTGTGTTGGTGCTCCCTGAACCCAAAAATATTTTTAGTGGAATTTTTTGTTTTGGTGCTCCCTGAACCCAAAAAAGTGTTTTTAGAGTGGTTTCTGTCTGTATGTATACACGACCAGAGAGGACACTATTGGTCCGATTTTCATGAAATTTGGTATGTAGGTACTAAACTCTAATATCTCCAGGCGTTTTTTTAATTTTTTAGAATTTTTAATTTTTAAGGGTAATTTACCCCTAAAAACCCATAAAAAACGACAAAAATTCAAATTTCTCAAAAACGGCTCTAACGATTTTGATCAAATTTTCAGTATTTATAGTGCTTAAGATGCCAAAGAAAATGACACCACCCGCTTTTATTAAAACTTCGGCGTTTTATAATTTTGGGGAAATGTTTAAAAATAAACAAGTTTGTGTTGTCAATCTAGCATCGCGGCAACGGCCGCACGGGGTAGCACCACGGTAGCGAGCACGGCCAGTAATTCAAAGGTCGCGCGATCGAATCCCGCCTGGGACAATAATTTTTTTATACGATTGACGTAGATAGAATATTATTTTTTTTGTTTTGTTCTAAAAAGTAGTAAATAAAATGATTAAAAACAATATTATTTTGACTACAGTAAGTTGGGAGAAAGTTTGTGTCAGTTAACTGATACCGTTTATTTTTAAATTTCATGTACATCGCTACGTGTCAAAGGGACAGGCATGTAACCGACACATGACAAACCCACTCAAAGTCCCTTTAGCAATGCCTCTGGCCTTGTATAGATCTGCAACAGGTTGTTAATAGTGAAGTGAAGATTCGAGAATGCAACTATTTTTTACATACATAAAGTTCAATTTATATCTTTAGTAAGGACTATCTCTGCGTGCTACCTCCACACACATATTTTATAATTTATTTTTAATAAAGGTGTAGAAATAAATCGTAGTCTCAAAGCTAAGATAATAAATAAAACAGATTAATTGTATAAATGCATTTTCCATTTTTTTCGTGATGTAATAGAAGTTTTAACAAAGATTGAAAAACCCAGCATAACTCAGGTCTACTTTTAAATACAAACCTAACCTTAAAATATGAAATTTCTTTAAAGTTTTAAACAGCTGTCAAAGATTGAGAAATAGCTTACATGGATCGTATAATATAGGTAATAGAGTAAACAGCTGATTAAATTGAACATCTTCAATCAGCTGAGCTATGTATTTTATAGGAACAAAAATTTCGAATGAACGAATATAATTTTTTAACTATTTATGGGTCTGAAATATATTATTAAAAAAAGAGAGCAGTCGCGGAACTGCCGACAGAAGTGAAAACTGTAATGAATATAAATCGTTGGTCATATTGGTTTAGTCTGAAATTTGATTATTTTAACACTACCAAGTAAACTATTTTAACACAATTTACGAAATGAGAAAGCACAATGTCCATTTCGGAGGTATTACCAAGTAAATTATTTTAACACAACTTACAAATTGAGGAAGCACAATGTCCATTTCAGAGATATTACCAAGTAAACTATTTTAACACAACGAGGAAGCACAATGCCCATTTCAGAGGTATTACCAAATAAACTGTTTTAAAACAACTTATGAAATGAGGAAGCACCATGTCCATTTCAGAGATATTACCAAATAAACTATTTTAACGCAACTTACAAAACGAGGAAGCACAATGTCCATTTCAGAGATATTACCAAGTAAACTATTTTAACACAACTTACAAAACGAGGAAGCATAATGTCCATTTCAGAGGTATTACCAAATAAACTATTTTAAAACAAATTATGAAATGAGGACGCACAATGTCCATTTCAGAGGTATTACCAAGTAAACTATTTTTAAAACAACTTACAAAATGAGGAAGCACAATGTCCATTTCAGAGGTGTTACCAAGTAAACTATTTTAAAACAACTTACGAATTGAGGAAGCACAATGTCCATTTCAGAGGTATTACCAAGTAAACTATTTTAACACAACTTATGAAATGAGGAAGCACAATGCCCATTTCAGAGGTATTACCAAATAAACTATTTTAAAACAACTTATGAAATGAGGAAGCACAATGTCCATTTCAGTGGTATTACCAAGTAAAATATTTTAACACAACTTACAAAATGAAGAAGCACAATGTCCATTTCAGTGGTATTACCAAGTAAAATATTTTAACACAACTTACAAAATGAAGAAGCACAATGTCCATTTCAGAGGTATTACCAAGTAAACTATTTTTAAAACAACTTACGAAATGAGAAAGCACAATGTCCGTTTCAGAGGTATTACCAAGTAAACTATTTTAACACAATTTACAAAATGAGGAAACACAATGTCCATTTCAGAGGTGTTACGAAGTAAACTATTTTAAAACAACTTACGAATTGAGGAAGCACAATGTCCATTTCAGAGGTACAGTATTGCCAAGTAAACTATATACTCTGCTATAGACACATATTTACTATATATAGTAGAGCGTGACGCCTGCAAAATGCGTGACGGTGAAATCCGATTCACCGCCCTAAAACATCTTTGGACGCCGTGCGCCTCGAGGGCGTACTGTTTAGAATGTTGTATAACTCGTGGGCAATAAGTGCACAGTTTTCAAGTCATTTTAATTACCAGGCCAAAATATTTATGCGGATAGGGAAGCCTAGCTAAGTTGTTATATATATTAAATATATAAATCAAACTATTAAGTTTGGGATATAACAGAAATGTTTATAAAGTTAATAAACGGTACCAGGAACTGGCACATACTTTCTCACAAACATATTTAAATTATTAAACAGATTCACGGTGACTTGTAATGTGGGGTAGGAGAGGTGATTTTGTATTAAAGTTGTTTTCCCATAAAAATCCATAAAATAACGGAAAAACCAACTTTTCTCAAAAACGGCTCGAACGATTTTGATTAAAATTTTACAGTTTATAGCACTTTAGGTCCCTAATAAACTTTAAAATTTTAATCAAAATCGTTAGAGCCGTTTTTGAGAAAAGTTGATTTTCCGTTATTTTAAGGGTTTTTATGGGAAAATTACCCTTAAAAATAAAAAATTCACAAAAATGAAAAAAACGCCTGGAGATACCGTGGATTAGTACCTCTATACAAAATTTCATCAAAATCGGACGACTGGTTTAGGCTCTAGGTCTGATAACATCCACACAGACACACAGACACACATACAGTCACACACACAGACATCACTCCGAAAACCACTTGTTTAGGTTCAGGGGGGTCCCAAAACGGATATTTCCACCAAAAACTCAAACTCGAAAATTTTGACGAATACAATACTTTCTCCATATACTATGGTATAGGGGGAGAAAGTAAAAAAAGGGCCAGCATGACCTAAGCCTACGCTTAAACCCAAAAATAAACTACAAATTAAACATTTTAATGATTGTGTCAAAGTAAGAAATCAGATATTTATGGAACCTTAGAGTAAACCACTGTTAATAAGTGTTTTTAAAAAGAACCAGCCTAATTTAAGCCTAGTCATAAACACAAATACAACTAACCTATATCCTAAAATTCGAAATGTGATAATTGTTTTAAAGTATGAAAATGGCTGTTCAAATTTCTTTGAAGAATAAATTAAATATGGAAGTTTAGAATAAACAGCTGATAATAAGTGTTTAAACAAATAATCAGGTTGACTTAATGACTACTCATAAACATAAATTTCAAAAATATAACCTAAAAATTCGACATACAATTAATTGTTTCAAAGTATGAAATCAGCTGTTCAAATTTCTTTGAAGAATAAAATTAAAGATGGAAGTTTAGTTGATAATCTTATATTATTAAATGAGCAATAATTGTATGTTTTTGCAGAATTTTATTTCGAAAACGGCTTTAAGGATTCCCTTGTAATTTGGTACATAAGTTATTTGTTACCCAAAAAGTCAGTTGGGCTTATTGAAAATTACCGGAAAACTCGTTTTCTACATCTTTTTCTCAAATTAAAAAGTAAAATTTGTCCATTTAAAATACACAGCACAGCTGATGCATAATTTGTCCATTTAAAATACACAGCACAGCTGATGCATAAATGTTTTCAATGCCAGTACCATAATCAGATGTTTCCTTTAAAGTTGTGTGGTAGGCCTAATGTGTATCAGTAGTTACCATAGCAACTAATAAATATCATATAACACAGACGTTAAACAACAACAGCTTCTAAAACTTACCCTTTATTAATTAAGTTGTGAAATGTTATAGGCCTAACCTAAAAAATCCTATATGGTATTTACACTCATTTAGGGTACGTTAAACTATAAACAAACAACAATGTTTAAATACATTTACAATATTTAAACACAAACCTAACATACTTTGCAGTTTCCATGATGTTTAATACTGTACATTGAGTATGTTTATCACTTACATACCTGATATATACTTCAAAATAAAAAAAATAAACATTTTATTATTTTTATTTTTTTATTTTGAATTATATATCAGGTATGAAAGTGATAAACTTATTTAAGTAAGTGATAAATATTTTTTTTTTTTTTTTTAAATAGTCAATCAATAAAAACATAAGCTAGAGTTTAGCTGATGGGATCATAACCAGATCTTAGATCGGCTTCCAGCTAGTAAGTGTTTAAACAAAGAACCAGGTTGACTTAAGCTAGCCATACACGGTCCGATTTGTAGGACGACCGAGTTGGACTGCAAGTTGGATGCGTTTCACCACTCACGATCCAACTTACCATCCAACTTACGATCCAACTAACGTTTTCATTAATTATAATTCCATTAACAGCTGATTTTAAACTTTGAATCCATTATTTACTTTTCTAAATTTTAGGTTAGGATTTTATTAAAATATAGACCTGAGCATTGCTGGTTCTTTTAACCTTTATTATTTATAACTGATGTTATAATATAAAATAATTTCATTTTGGACATTTACGATCTTAGTTTTGAGGTTATTATTAATCCTACATCTTTATTATAAAGAACACATAACATAATTATGTGTATAGAAAGTTCCAACAGGGTTGGCGTGCGGAGCACGCTGGGATATCCCTAGTAATAAATAAAAAATATACACATTGATTTACATTATTCAAAACGTTCTCAAATTTTCAACTCCACGACAAGAAATAATCATTCCAATTCAGTCGTCTTTCCTTGTAGGCCTACATAGTGGTAGTTGTATAAAAATGTACAGCAATTACTATATGCAAATAATTAGACTACACAATTCCCTATATTGTGTCAGTATACTTACAATCACTTATTTTTTTAAATATAGTAGACAACCGCTTATATTTTTTTCAGTATAGAAAACAATAACTAGCCTATATATTTTCAGTATAGTAGACAATCGCCTACATTTTTCAATATACCGTAGTAGACGATCGCCAATATTTTTTCAGTTTACTAAATAATCACCTTTATTTTTTCATTATACTAAACAATCTACTATATTTTGTCAGTATACTTTCAATCGCCTACATTTTTCAGTATACTAAACAATCACCTATATTTTTAAATATAGTAGACAACTGCCTAATTTTTTTTAGTGAATAGTAAACATTCACCTATGTTTTTCAATAGGTTAAGAAATTATTTTTGAACTATTGTGACGCGAAGATGCTCAAAAACATGTCAGTTTGCATAAATTGCATCACTTGTGTTCACAAACAAATATTCTCCCGGTACAATTCAATAAATTCCAAAAACCCTTTATTATCCATTATTATAGAAGTAAAAATGTACAAAGTATAGGGGAAAAGGGAAGATCAAACATCAACAAGGAGAAAGTTTAAAATGACAATCGGACGATCACCCCATTCACAGTCCGACTCCGTCGGAAGTTGGAAGTCGGATCATCTTGTAGTCTGGTCTGGGACTCCGATTTGTACGATTATCCAACTCGTCGTCCATCAAGCCCATTCACGCTCCTACATCGGATCCTACATCGGACATCGGACATTGAATCGGACTACAAATCGGACCGTGTATGGCCAGCTTTAAGGCTACCCACAAACATAAATACAAAAATATAACCTAAAAATTCGAAATACAAATAATTGTTTCAAAGTGTGAAATCAGCAGTTCAAATTTCTCTGAGAAATATACTACAAATGGAAGTTTAGAGTAAACAGATGATAATTAATGTTGTTACATCCAATAACTAACAATACTCAAGTAAGCATAAACAATAGAATAGGGTATATTTAAGGGGAAACATAATATAATATAACAAAACATAAATTCCCTCCGTCAGTCAGTTTAGTAAATGTGCGACGTAGATTAACAAAGGGGTTTGCACAGGATTTCCCGTGGGTAATTTCCCTGCATTGTTAAATCATGCTGGCAACACTTGTTGCTTTGTTTTCAGTTTCAAAGCTTAGAATAATTATGCTTTACTCGTAGTGGTCCAGTAGTGGTCGTAGTGGACCACTACTCAATGTTCAATTTATGGATTATTGGCGGTATAAAATGTTAAGAGATAATAAAATTATACATTAGTGGTAGTGTATTTGAAATTTATTCTATGGAAATAAGCGATTATCATACAGTCAAATGTTGTATAGAGTGTTTGAGGACTCTGTAGAAGTTCTTTTATGATTAGTTATTGCGAAAAAGATAATTCATAGTGTCACTATTAAAATGTCAAAAAGTCTGTAGCTTTTACACAGGCGCCATTTTGTTTTTCACCCGTCAATGTTTTATCCCAAAAAACAGTTTGGTATAATAAGTTGAAAATTTTCAATAGTTTAACCACAAAGAAAATTCATAATTTTTTTCGGACCCCTAATTCAAAATGGCAGCGGTTTAAAACGTTTGAAGTTACATATTTTAATAACCACTAAAATAAAAAAATAAAAAATGAGAAAAAACAAGAAACACATTGCCTTGGTTATCTACAAAATGCGTTTTGATCTTGTTGAACAAGTCAACTCAGTTGGCTGATCATTATCACGAAACGCTAAAATCCTCGGATTCTAATACAGAACTTGCTCAATTTTTTCCCTTTGTAATTTAGTTACAAGAATTAGTAATATATTTTATAATCTAATTAAGTTGACTGAGTGTTAAAAAAGAGCTTTCTGAAACTTAGGAATTTAGATTTTTTGGTCAAAAAGGGTAAAAACGTACTATAAACACAAGTGCGAGAATGCTTTGATTAACGGCCAGCTGCCATTTTGTATTTGTTAAAGAAAAATCAATATGACTGGATTTTTATTGTAATAAAACGAAATTTAGTATAGTTTTTCCTAATATAAAGTTCTTATTACAAAAGACATAAATTTCTTTTCATAGTTAAAAAAGGAAACATTATTGACGTTTTTAAATTGGATTACATTACAAGAAAAGTAGCAATATCTTTCGAAGAACAAATCATTATTTCTTTTCCAGAGAGAAAAGTGAATATAAATAAACCTGGCAGCCTGGAGCAATCTTCTCAGTCTAAGAATTGCTTCTTATATTGTATTGTTTTAGTAACCTATTTATATTTATTTATAAAAGTATACAGGGTGTATCTGAAATCTCTATCCACTTTTAAAGTATTGTTTCTGGACCAATTAAAATTCAAAGTATCATTTCAATTTTCAAATCAGCCTCCATTTTGTTTTTTACCTGTATCACTTCTTAACTCAAAACCCGATTGATATCAGTTGAAATATTGCATGGAGGTTTATGACATAAAGATAAAACTAACTAAAATAACCGTTTTTTTACACCACCCAGTTCAAAATGGTTTCCGTTTAAAATGTTTAACACTGAATTTCTCAAAAACCTTTAAGTTTACAGAAAATTTTCAACAATCAAATTGCTTTTTTTAATTACTTACGAAATGAGAATTGCCTCTTTTAACTACTTATGAAGTGGTTGTTGCATTTTTAACTACCTAAAAATTTGGTGTTGCATTTTTAACTACCTACGAAGGGTTTATTGCTTTTTAACTACTTACGAAATGTATGTTGAATTTTTAACTACTTACGAAGTGGGCATTGCCTTTTTAACTATCTACGAAGTGGGTGATTAATTTTTTTAACTACCTATGAAGTGGGTATTGCATTTTTGCAGTAGGTGAAAGGATAACCGAGTTATGAACAACAAACTGAACATATTTTGGTTAAAGGCTAATCTTGTATGTTTTATACAAGTACTAAGAACAAACTTTCAGTTGTTTGTCTATAATTCGGTTATTTTTGATAAAAAACAAACACTTTCTTAACCCATTTATTTTCACCGTGCCTTAGTTTTAGTTCTCGAAATAACATATTATTACTTCTGGAGGGGTATGATGTTTTTTGCCTCGGTTAGCAATTGGATGCAGTAACCTATTACCTGTCGTTTTCCAGATGATAGTTGCTATACTTATACATGAATAAATAACCTCACTTTTGAACAGCAATGCCATACAAACAAAGTTAAGTATTCTGTGAGTCTATACACTACTACAATTGTTACTATAATACCTTGTAGACATACTACTTTACAATATGTCTTAGATAGTATTGCTTATTATTCAATATGTTTGTGTACTCATTAAAGTTTAGTTTATTGCCCCATTATTGTTATACATTATTAAAATATTTGATATTATAATATTTGTAGGCCTACTAGAGCACCATTAGAAATTTCAGAATAACTAAGAACAAACCGTTGTTGTCAAGTAACGGAACATAAAAACGGCTTTTTATTGGTGAGGTGCAAAGGCAACAATGTAACTGTTGCATCAAAAACCTAAACGTGTTGAACCATTATGTAAAACAAAGCTATTGCTAAATAAAATAAAATATTTGAAGTATATCCAGCATGTATCATCATCTACAGAATACATGGGTGAAGTAGATAGACTTGATCCAAATATAACTATTTATCGCATACATATACGAATGAAGAAATGGTATTACCAACTCATTGGATTCTCTAAAAATTCCTCAATAAATTATGCAATGAAATGTTTTGAATGCCATGAAAACACTAAACACTTGCCATTCAAACCGATTTGTAAAGTTCTATTCCTAATTTGTTATTAAATTCATAAAACTCTTTTCCAAATGTTTTGTAAACAAGTGTATTATCCTTTTTTATTTCTGTTTACTAACATTTGTCATTATTTTGGTTACAATAATTATTTTTAATACTTAAACATGTTTTAAAATTATTACAGTAAATTTTAAAATTAGATAATATGTAATAAGAGTAAAAATAATGTTTTTGCCTTTAAATATATAGTTCTTAGTTATTTAAAATACCTAGCCATGTATTCTTATATTTCTTCTATTAAATTCTTTATTAAGTTTTGTATGTATAATACATATATCTATGGCAAGAAACATAAATATACTGGAAGGAAATGAGTATTTCAAAAAGTATTAAATTATGAGAATAAATGGATTAGAAACAAACAAAATATTTTGTATCAATGGATAACCCAGTTATAGACAACATACTAATATTTGTTTGTTGACACTACTTGTGTTAGCGTACAGCCAATGTATTTGTTAACATTTGTAATATAGATTGAATTGTCTACTTTATTATACCTAGGCTGGAGTTAATATAAAACAAATCCTTTAATTATATTGCCACTTCAAAAATCAACATTGTAGGAATGCTAGAACAGTTTATAAACTTCTGTTTGGTTGAATTCACGGTAATCCAGTATAAGTCACACTTGAGGTTTCAAAATTGTCGTCAAAAATCCAAGTCAGAAAAAATAAAACTTAATGTACACCATTTCTAAACCATGAATTTCTTTAGATAATCTTTGTGAGTTAGGATTTAACCCAGAAATTGTAGATGATTATTTTCAAGAACTTTAATAGATAATTATAGAATTTACAATGCAAGACAGGATAGTATAATATATTTTGTATAGTCAGTCCTTTATAATATTAGTTAAACTAATATGTTATAATATTTTGTATAGTCAGTCCTTTATAATATTAGTTAAACTAATATGTTATAATATTTACAATTTTTTACATAACTAAGTATGTACTATCAAACAACAGTAATTTGAAAAATACTCATAGGTTAAATTTATCTTTCTGTTATAATGTTAAACAATATAATGTTAAACAACCTGGGAGTCTGAAATAACCAACTTTCTACGAATGTTTGCTAATGCCACTAATATCAGTAATCTAATTTTCTATGTAATGTTTCAATTTTTTATGACTGAGGCTACACTAATTTCAGGATATTGAAGATATTATTTACTGTATTTTTAATTTCACTCATACATTTAATACAAAATCTTATTTACTTTCTATCGGTTGATTTTGTTTGTTTAACTTTTAGAGTTTATTGTTTTTAGATGTTGCGTTTTATTACCTAATAGATGCTATTGCATACCTTCTTTATGAGAGTTATACAAAAATAACTGCAGTAAAGTGTATTTTTAAAGCTATCCTACATACAACTATTACAACAAACAAAAATGTCTAGATGGAAAATCATACAAATATACTAATAGCCTAGGAATGTGTAAAACTAATTTAACCAATTATTTCTTGTTGATTTCAGAAAAAGTATATTCTATGTTTTGTTTCAATACTTTTATTGAATTTTCAAATGTTTGCTAAAACTGAATGAAATTCATCCAGTCTTTCTGTAGTGAGAAAATATTCACCTGGAAATACAGATGCGACAGTACGGGCGATGATTGCGAGCAACATTTTGAATCCCGCGTTTGTACGGTAAGCGAAAATCTAACGATATTATGAAGTAATGGAAATTACTTTCATCCTACAGCTGTTTATTAAAGTGCGTTTTTCCACACTCACAGCAGTGCGCAAACTAAACTACATGTGTTCAGCGTCAAGTAATTATTCCTCTTTGTTTTACTTTACAGCACGGCTGAACAGCTGGCGTGCGGTAAAGTAATACTTTTCTCACTCCAGCTGCTTACTTTACACAAAGTAAACAGCTGATGTAGTCTATGTTTTGAAAACTTTGATTGTTATAGAACTAACCTCTGTTAAACAGATCTTTTTAAAAACTAAAACATTAATTTAAAATGTAGCTGTAGGAAACACTTTATGTGTATCACGGGTGCAAAGTATAATTTGTCACACTCGATAAACTGTTACGCCCTCGGCTTACATAAACAAATAACTATTACACGCTTAGATGTTAATTGTACTGATGGATTTCGAGAATGTAAAATGCATTTGATCGAAGTCTAAAAGCAACATATAAGTTTACATTGATAATCAGGGGAGGCCCAGACTTGCTTCACATTCCTACCCCCATATTCGCTCGTTTGCAAAATTGTGACCAGAATAATTTAGTCTATATTTAGTTTTATAATTTGCAAAAGTACCAAAGATGTCGGTGTTTTTCAAATAAGATAATTAATTCTGTGTCGTTCTCTCGGTTTAAACTATTTTATTTTTTCACATTGAATCATCTGCATGAAATTTATAAATTGTCTACATTTAATTTCATTAATTTGAGGTTTTTGGTTATTACAAAATTAAATCCACATAATCTTACAAAATGTACGAAAATGTATAGGCCTACTAGTTTATTTCAATACACTGAATTAAGTTCAAATTTTTGGTTATATTTGAACAACACCAAAAATATAATAACATCAATTACTTTTAAGTGTCTGAATATTTTGTTACTTTTATAAGTCCATACTTAACGTTTCCATAAGAAAGTGAGGTTCCCGCAATTCTCTGAACTTTACTGTGCATTTTTCAGGACCCCCCCCCCCACTATAATATTTTGATCAAAATACCTCTGTCCTAATTAAACTCCGACCCTACAGCGATTTGACACTTATTGGACCCAATGGCGTTGCATTGGCAAAGGGATATTCTCATATTTTAATCGTCATCGTATCTCAAAAAGATTCCGAGTTGAAGCAATTTTTAAATTTACATTTGTTTTCCTTTTGAAAATGGGGCTTTTTGCAGTTTTTTCACATCTGCGTATTATTTTCTAACGGTATAGGATCCATTCGAAGTGGTTTCGAGAAGGGAGTATTCTTGTACTTGAATAATTTATGTACCTCAAATAGAGTTCGAAATACGGTATATCAGTTTTAAATTAAACATTGATTTCCTGTAAGAAATCAGGGTTTTGTGGTACCCTCTTCCTGGGTAGTTTTCTGTAATGGCTAAGGCCGATTCGACGTGACGTCAGAAACGGGAGATTCTCATATTTTAATTATTGCTGAACCTCAAATGGTTTCCAACATACTATAATTTAATAAAGTTTGTAATTGAAGTACTATAATTGAAATAAAACTATTTTAGATTGAATTCCACGTACACTTAAACTACTTTCTGTATTTTTCTTTGTACTTGTCATGAAGAAACTAACGATAAGATGTGTTTCTAGAGAAACTTAACTTCGGCTTTGGAAATACATTTGATTAGAAGAAACAACTAAAACACTCACCTTACAACTAAGCAATTTTTAATTGGAAATTTCTACAACGAGGATTATAAACTTAAACACAATTATAAAGAAAATTTGGGAAATTAAAATGCTATACACGAAGTTGTACTTTTAAAATTATTAAAATAGAAATATGTTTCTTGAAATGTTGAAAGAGCTGATAAAGCAAGATATCAGTTAGATTGTCGGTCAGTACAGATTATTTGTTTTACAAATATCTAGGCTATCCTTTGAAGCACAATAAATAAAAGTAATGATGGTTTGTTTTCGAATAATTCGCATTTCAGACATTCTCACGCAGTGTCTATAAGAAGAGATAGGCTTCATAGATTTGTATTCAATACTAACTCCTCACAGATCCTTTTCCGTAATAATCTAAGGAACTTGTGATTGAATCAAAATTATGAACTTAAGACCTATTACAACAAGTTGCTTTATGGTTGGGAGAGATAGGGAGTTGTTATTGTGAGTCCGTAATCTCTTCGGAGTAAGCTTAGTTATGTTTACATACTGATTTAAAAAATTTAGTTTCATGTCCTACGTCTGAATTTTTGTAAAGTTATTTTTGTCTATGCACTGGAGGGATGTTGTTGTTTTAATGCTGATCTTATTTGTACTTTTTGTAAATTTTCCAAACTGTGTTTTTCTTGAAATTTTCTTATTTTTTTTTTGTCCCTACTAATTAATTAATCTTGTAGTTATGTTATACAAGCCTCGTGTATACGCACAGGCTTCGTTTCCATGTGGATACTAATATATACGATTACTTTGACATTGCCTAATTTAAAACCATTTTATAAATCTATCTTTTGTAATTGCTTGTCGTGAAAACTAAACATTCTTTATAATTTGTGGATCCGGCTTGCGATTTGTCAATTACAAAAAAAAAAAAAAAGGGAATTTAAACGTGGAAAACCCAAAACGGATGCGAATTGTGATTTTGGTTAAAATAAGACCTTGCAATCAAAATTAAACGAAATAAATGGGTTAAATAAATAATATTTAACATTTCTATTCAGGGAAACAATTCCAAGATGGCCACCACTACAGAAATCCCTTAATATAAAATCTGAATACTTTAGACCTGTAAAAATTTAGTTTTCATACTTTGATTTATAGTGTCTGTTAAAATGTTTACTGTCTGTTAAAATAAACATCTCAGGGAATTCGTAACTGTACAAAAATCATATTGTTACTTATATATTTGAAATATATTACCTCTCAATATTTTTTTGATTTTGGGATTCTTTTTAATACGCCCTAGATTGTCAGCTTATTGGTGATGATCATTGTTGGTACAACTATCAGCTGATTAGTCTAATACCTCTAAAATCAATTTGGCTAAGTGTTATTTCCATAAGCAGCTGATTTCAAACTAAGGAACATTTTCTGTTTCAGTTTGGACTTATGGTGATTGATAACGTTTATTATACCACTGTTATATCATAAACTATAAAACATCATAAAACACTGTTATTTAGATTTATGCATTTAATGTTATTTACCATGTTAGTCTTGTGGCTATGATGAAAAAGAAATTGCGAAATACGTATGTGAAAGAAGGAATGGTTGGCGTGCGAATCACGCAGAACTTTTCCATAGTAATAATATATTTGCATAGCAAATAAGTTATAAGGAGAAATTATCAAATAATTATGTAGTACAGTAAAAAGTGCTATTATAATATGATTACAGGGTAGAATGTGAAACACAATATCTTGTGACTGGATAAAATGTGACAAATGACCTCATTAGTAAAGCAAAGTCGTAATTACTGGTTGCATAGCAACGCTTTGCTTTGTTGAAAACATCTTGTTTGTTTTATAAGGGATAAATGACATAGTAACACAATAATGTAAGCAATATAATTCATTCGTGTAAATTATCAATTTAAAAATGGATTCAACTTGTTCTCATATAAATGTGTAAAAAATTACGTTTTTTTTTGCTACTGAAACTATTGTATATTTGATTGTAGTTTAATGAGTATTAATTGTAAACCGTATCATTTTGCAACCTCAGGTCATGTACAGGCGTTGCCTGTTTACCTATTTTTATCTGCCGTTTTCAAATAGGTCTTTGACGTGGTCACTCATGATTGGCCGATCTATCTGAGGAAAGGAGGAAGAATATGCCACTGATTAGTTTATATAAACATTCTTGTTAGAATTCGTTTGTATTTAGAACCCTCCGATTGTGGTAGTAACTTGCTTACAGAAATGTACACCAGAAAACTAGAATACATAATGAACACATTCTTACCTGTTTATTTGTGTAGTGTTAAATAACTAACTTGTTTTAATGTTTCAAATTATTTGATTATAGCTGACTTTAATAGTAATAAAATAAAATGTCTTTCGTCTTGAACACTAGTTGCAGGTAGATTTCGAATTTCACCTCATTTACTTTCATAAGCTAATAATGTATACGTCCCTTGTGCTAATTGTTGGTGCTATATATAAAAGTTTCAAACAGAAGATTCTGGTAATAGTTAAACAATTTTATAACAATACTAAATGAACTGGATGTTGTGTTTACTAAGTCAATGAAGTTTTGGTTGCGACTTCATTTTTGGCACCCTGTGCAGTAAAGATCAGCCGTATAAAACATTGCTCCAGATAATATTTCGAAGGTTTACAATAACGGATTGAAACTGCGGCTACTAAGGGATTTAAAGTTTTTTTTTGTAATTCAAACCCAAACAATTAAAAAACGATAAAAACTTTGACAACGTTATGTCTGGCAGTTAGAGTATGACAAAGATATTACATGCATAATGGTTTTTTATAAATTACAATGGTAACAAACTAGAAACGTGCTAGCTATGTCAATCGTATAAGAAATTATTTTTAGAAAGGTTGGAATTTGGAAAGTTTAAGAAATATTTGTGAATAGGAATTTTATTTCATTCAAAGAAAAGTAATCTGTTTTATTCTCAGGATAAGGTAGTCTTTCCTTTAGCGAGAAAACTGAATATAAATAAACCCCTGGCAGTCAGCTTTGTCCTTATAAATGCAAGCATTGCTAGTTATTGTTTTAGTTACCTGTTTATAAAGAGTGTTTTAGAACTCTCTACCAATATTTGTAGGTATTATTTGCGTGCTAAAACATTTAAAAAATATTATTACTAAAATTAAAATAATTTCCTATATTTTTACACAGCCACCATTTTGTTTCACTTATCAGTGTTTCTCTAAAAGAACAGATCGATTTGAGTTGAAATTCAGTACACCTATTTATAAAATGCTACCTATTAAATGGAAACGACCCGAGTTGTAACTTGTATCTACGGGATAAAATGTACGAACTTATACGCCCTTAAATAAAAAGATAATACACCATAAAAAAAAAATATTCATACAAAAATGCCCCTATATAATATAAAGAACAATAACCCTCCCTTATTGTAAAAATGAAAAGAAAATCCATTCCCACAATTAATAATTAATTACAAAATTTTGAATCAATCATATTAGCCACGGATCAATTATATAATTATATTATATTGAATGTGAGTACTC
>JAGFPH010005101.1:61390-72096 GCA_018207615.1 Philaenus spumarius
CTATTTTTTAGTTTGGACTTTTCTTCAGGAGTGGACGAAGATGGCGATTTTTAACGTTTATTATAACCACTGTTATATCATAAACTTATTAAACTGAGGCATTTAATATTATTTACCATGTTAATCTTGTGGCTGTTACTAAAAAGAAATTAAGAAATGCGTCTGAGAAAGATGGAATGGTTGGCGTGCGAATCACGCAGAGCTCTTCTGTAGTAATAATATATTTGTATAGCAAATAAGTTATAAGGAGAAATTATCAAATAATTATGTAGTACAGTAAAAAGTGCTATTATAATATGATAGCAGGATAGGATGTGACACACAATCTCTTTTGACTGGATAAAATATGACAAATTACTTCATTAATAAAGCCAAGTCCTAATTACTGGTTGCATAGCAACGCTTTGCTTTGTTGAAAACATCTTGGTTTGTTTTATAAGGGATAAATGACATAGTAACACAATAATGTAAGCAATATACTTCATTCATGTAAATTATCAATTTTAAAATGGATTTAACTTGTTCTCATATAAATGTGTACAAAAATCATTGTTGTTTTTTTGTTGTTGTATAATCATCAATGTTGTATGGTTATAGACGTTCAATGAGTAATGTAAACGGTATCATTTTGCAACCTCAGGTCATGTACCACTAGGCGCTTCTACCTGGCGTTTTCAAATAGGGGACTCATGATTGGCCGATATACATGTGGAAAGATAAGGATCACTAATAATACCACTGATTATTATTATAAAATAATTCTTGTTAGAATTCGTTTGAATTTAGAACCCTCCGATTATGGTAACTTGCTTACAGAAATGTACACCAGAGAACTAAAAAACATGATCAATACATTTTTAATAGTTTATTTGTGTAGTTTATTTGTTATATACCGAACTTGTGGTTGGGGCTTCAGTGTTTCAAATTATTTAATTATAGCTGACTTTTACTCTAATTCATAAAATAAAATGGCTTTTGTCTTGACGGCCGGGATGCAAAGCAGACCATAAATCAAAGGCCGCAAGCTCAAAGTACAACTCTCTTTTCGATATGAGCGGAACGAAGCAGTTCTGGTGCAGTTGCTGAAAGCTGAGGTGCAACCAAATTTTACTAATTTTGTATACTAACAATTTCCCAATTATTTGGTCGAAACATTACAACAATTAATTTTGGAAATTCGCTTAACTTACGTCAGCGGTACAGCAGCGTGATGGAATTATTGTGATCTGCGGTCGAAGCGATGGGTACCTTTCTAGTATACTATTGAAGGAAGTCTGAAATGAAATATGGACATCTAATCTATCAAACTAAGGATTTACATACTAATTGGCACTAGCGATGCATTAATTATCTATAATAATATTTAAAATTAAAAAAGTTTATTACTGTATAAATAATAATTTATAATAGTTCAGCGGGCTTCGTTTAATACAAGTTTGCTGTAAATTTGATACGTTGGAGTTGGGTTAGTATTTGTACAGTAAATCCAATTTAATTATATATTTATAACTACTTACAACCAGTAATACACATTGTTGAATACAAGTGTATTTATTATTTGGCGTTGCTTTATAATGTAAAGTGATTTTAACGCTGCAGGTATGCCTAGTTTAAAACCATGCGATAAATCTCATTTCTTTTAAATTAGTTTTTACTTGTAAAACCTTTAACCCTTCGTTACTGTTTTTTTATTTTTATAAACATTTATTTAAATAAATGCGTACAACCTTCATTTTATATTCGTACAATTTCTTATAGTCATTGTGATATCGACATATTTTGTTGTTGTCGATGATTATTGATTGGTTTAATATTTACAGTGTTTGGGGAAATTAACTGCTTTGCTAAGTTATAAAAAGTACAATTTGTTATTGAATTTTGTCGAATGTTTCAATAAAAAAAAAATGAATGAATTTTCCAAATTATTTTATTAAATTACCTACCATTACAGAACGGCGGTAGATTACCTAAAGTTTTATGAGTTAAAGTGATAATGTGTAAAATATTTTTATGTAATAAATATCAGATAAATCAAACAAGTACACAAATTTAATGGAAATGGCAATTTAAAGTGTTTTATAACCTGAAATAACCGGCAATTACAGTAGCAAGCAAATCTGTAAGGCTGCAATCATTGGCTAACATATACTTAAAATATTCCCTAGTTTATTCTTAAAGCCGATGCTGATAGTTTTGGCTTTCCTTACTATCATTTGCTCATAAGCATATCCTTAATTATTATTATTCATGATCAGTGTCTACTTCACAAGTACTTTTTGAGTGGCGATAGCATTTGTATTTATATACAATTAGTATTTAAATAAAAAAAAACGAGCAAGTAACGAGTTTGTATGGGTATTTATTCAGTAATAATTGCACAAAGTTTTTAGAAACATAGTCAATTTCCCACCCCATACGTTTTTTTGAAAACCCTTTAACTCTCAAAGCTAAAGTAAATAGACTATTAACGGATTATATATTTTTTGCTCGCACATTCCATTAGTTTCAATTTAAATGTAAATTTAAAAATGTAATATACAAAGGCAAACTTTATGCAACCAAATAGTTCAATTTGTGTTTGACTCTGTCTGATCAACTCACAAAGGGAAAAGTTTAATGGAATCAATTGCTTCTTTACGAGCAATGTGTGAACCTAGAATTTCCTTTTGGTATGCTAACTGCAGAATATATAAAGTCATTGATTACACCTCTCCATTTATATTTATAATTTATACTTCGGTGCTATTCATTCTGCTGTTAAAATTGTAATAATGTTGCAAAATCATTCAGTTTTTGAAGAATTATTTAAGACGAATTTCTTGAATCAGTGATCTTGGACGTTGAGATTTTACGAAATACTATTAATACCCCTCAATAATACTTTGGTAGCATTTTTACTTTGTTCTCTTTTGTTGCAAAGACTCAAGAAATTTAATAATAACAACAATTGCACTATTGACCTTTAATTAATTTTTTCGTTTGTAATTATGAGATCAAAAGAATATTGAAATATATAGATATATATATATAGGGTGATTTTTTAGGCACGGATATGATTTAGGGGTAGGAATATGGGCCTTAATAAATAGAAAATTCTTTTAAACATATGCCCGGAAACCCTTCTTTAAATCTGGAGGTTTACCAGATAACCTCCATTCTGTTTTTTTAACTAATTAATGTATGATATTGCACGAAACTGATCAATATAAATACATAAACAAATAAAAGAGCACTGTGGCGACAAAATAAAACTGATTTAAATAAAAAACCCCGAATCACAAAACAAGAAACAAAAACAATAACTAAACAACTATATTGTAAGTTATGTTTAATACGTTACCCTTATGTACATTTCGATTTCATGGTCATCATCCTCAGAGGGTTTTAACACTACTAAAGTATACAGACAATATTACAGAGCTATATATACAGGATCATCCCCTACTCCTCCTCATACCGGTTTAATCCAAGACCGACCTGGTGGGGGTCGAATGGGAGGGGCCACATTAAATCTACTACAAGTATCTATTATTAACAATAAAAACTAATTTAACAATAAATTATAAAACTATTAAATACAAAAAATAACAAACTGGTCTACTAAAACTATAAACAGCAAAACAGTAATAAAAATAAAATAAAATAAAAAACTAATAGGCCTTAATTAATAACAAATAAAATATTAACAAATACAGATCAACAAAATATAAATAATATAGGCCTATGGTTTAAAAAATACAAATATCCGAAAGTTAAAAAAAATTATTATTTAATATTTATATTTTATATTTTGTTGATCTGTATTTGTTAATAATGGATTTGAAATGTTATGCTATTTTATTTTATTAAGTATTTAATTTCTTTTGTTTGTTATTTACTTCATTAGGCCTATTACTTTTTTATTTATTTTATTTTTATTACTGTTTGGCTGTTTATAGTTTTAGTAGACCAGTTTGTTATATTTTGTATTTAATAGTTTTATAATTTATAGGTAAATTGGTTTTTATTGTTAATAATAGATACTTGTAGTAGATTTAATGTGGCTCCTCCAATTCCCCCACCAGGTCGGTCTTGGATTAACCGCTATGGCGAGGAGTGGGGGGAGGGCGGGTATATATAGCTCTAATATTTTGTCTGTATAATTTAGTAGTGTTAAGACCCTCTGAGGGTGATGACCATGTCATCGAAATGTACATAAGGGTAACGTATTAAACATAACTTACAATTTAGCTGTTTAGTTATTGTTTTTGTTTCTTGTTTTGTGGTTCGGGGTTTTTTATTTAAATCAGTATAAATACCTAGTTTGTAAAAAAATAGTCAACATGTTCCAATAATTCGTTTCAAAATAGCGGTAATTTGAAAATGTTAAATGGAAATAACTAAAAAACCGTAAACATTTATGAACTTCAAGAATAAATTTGTGCAGCCCTTTTAGTTTCCTATCGAATCGTATCGTTGTCAAAACTAGCGAACACATATATATAATGAATTGATTAGAACATTTATATATAATACCATTCTTGCAGTATGTACAGCAAGCAAATTTATTGATTTAGACACTTGTAAATAAATTGTTAGTTATCACTAAATAATACAGTTTACGGATCCCGCGTTGCCTAGCAACGCATAAATTCCATTGTTGGCTTGGGCATTGTTAGCTTTCGTTAATTGTTTATAATTGATGGGTTTGAGATAAATACTAATATTGGTTATTAAAATTTAATGATAATCTGTGAATAATAAACTGACTGTTGACAAATTTTATGAAATAATTTGTATAATAAATTTATGACTGAATAATGGTAATAAATAAAACAATATACAAAATGTTACAAACTGTACTCATTAGCTCAACCAAGTTTGAATTACTGGTTGCTTAGCAACGCTTTGCTTTGTTTAAAAAGTATATTGTTTGTAATGCATTGGATGCATGGATTGTTAACAAGATAACATTTATTTCATAAACTATCCTTTATTTTAATTGCCAGTTAAAGCAACAGTTTAAGATTATTATCTTACAGATCAAACATTCTAACAGACACCCAGTGCGGTACTTATTGCGAACGAATTAGTTTAAACCCTTGGTCTCAACAGAAACGTTATTGTTTCGCACATAAAGAATCTATGGACATTAGGTCTAGTTTGAAATAACCTAGATCGAGTTGGATATCAAATTAAATGGTGATCATTTTCCGAAATAAAACTATTGTTATATCCCCAACATTTTAAAATGGCTACTAAATTTTGATTTTGTTCATTTATAGGCAAGACGGCATTGTTTAAAATATTACATGATTAGAAATAGTTGGTATAATTTTTGGCTCTGATAATATAACTGTTAAGTTATATTAAAAAGATATGTAATTCAGAATTTGGCTTACCGTCCTTTGAAACTGGACTAAAAAAGTTAACACGTTTTGTCCAAAACTTTTACATCTTAAATTCCTTCAAAATTATAAACTCTTGACCTTTGTTTACATTATACATATATTAAATATGTATACATATATTTATAGCCTATCCCATCCAGTGTGTAACAAATATAAGGGATTTTTAAGCTGGACCTGCTTTGTAATTGAAACTTTGGTGATATCCACAAACAACATTTAATGTCGACCAAAAACCGATTTTTACGTTCTGTATGGTTTCATTTAAAATTGTATGAAAAAATAAATCAATGTATGTTCTAGAATGTTTCTGAATGTCTAAAAGTTTAAGGGGGTCAGTGCGCCCTATCTCTCGCTATGTCAACTTATGTACTTTTTCTCAGGAAGTACACAAGATAACTTGTTGCTGTTTTTTTTATTTGAAAGATCTGCTCTTCTCACAAATGTGGAAACTCTAAAAATTATAATTTGTTAAAATGTAACACTATTTTAGGATTTTTTTAAAAATCAATAAAAAAAATTCTTAAAATAAATTGAATAATAACTTTTTATTTACAAACTAGTATTATTTTAAACAATTTTATAGTTTCCAGTGATGTATCTCATAGTAATGGACATGTAAAAAAAATTCAAATTTATACTTTCAGTAGTTCCTGAGAAAAAGGTGCATAAGTAGTAAAAAATGAAATTTGCGGAAATCTTAAAAAATAGAAAAAATTACAAGTTTTTTAAAAGCAACAATATAATATCTCACTTTTAATAAAGTCCTGCTCCATTTGATGGTTCTTCCCCCTCTTCCTCTTCAAATTTATCATCTAATTTCCTCTTCAGAAGACTTTTGCTTTGTCTGTTCTTCTTCTCCAGCAATTACTGCGCCTTATCAGCTTTTTTTATGCGCTGCAAGTCAAGTTGCTTAATGGTATGAATTAGGTGATTACCTGGTTTTAGGCCACAGTTTATCAATACTTTACAAATTCCAACTCCTCCATTATTGAAACTGCACACTGCCATATTTATTCCCAGTTTTAGTGTCCTTAGGTGCACAAATGTTGTTTTTGGTACGTGATTCCAAATAACACTATTGAACGATTCGTTCTGGTTCTGGGTTTGACCCTTCAAACATCTTGCTAGTAAATTCTTGTCTGACAGGTCTCTAAACACTGGTTTTATGAAGGACATTACATCAGGGGGCAAGTGGAAGTGCTGTTTATGGTCATAATCTTCTATATTTTTAATTGCGACTTGGTACTTGCACCACGTTTCATCACATAGTTCATGCTGTGGATCTTCATTCGATGAAAGTATACGAAAGTACTCAGCCCATATAGCTTTATGCATATTTTCAACACTTACTGTACAATTTCTTCTTATGGCTAGACCATAATAGTTTTGGATCTGGAGAATTGCAGTGTCCGTCAACCGTCCTTTACCTCCTAATCACTGCTCGTTTGGAAGTTTTTTGTTTTTAACTTTAGTGCCTTCAGTCTTGACCCCATCCTTTTCTGGACATGCCCTATGCACTCTACTATTTCAATTGTTGTATTTCCATAGGGCATGCTCTCACATACAGCAGAATAGGCCTTGCTGTCACCGTCACCTAGATACTCTAAGTATCGCACAGCATACTGATCAATAGATCGCTGAAAAATATTTACTGCTCCAGCCGCCTCCATAGCTCTACTTGAGCCACTAAAGTTAGCTTCACAATGGTCAGTGTGTTTATCATGAAGTCTATCCTTACATTTACAAAATTTAGACATAATTTCTACATCTACAACCTTGCCGTTTATTAGGGAGGTTGCTGTCAATACGCCATTTAGCGATTTGTGTCCCCGTCGCTGCCAAGAACCGTCAACTGCGACCGCAATATCACTACATTTATTATTTAGCTCCACAGATTCTAAAACAGCATTCACCATTGACTCCTTACATACATTGGCAGCAGCTAAACCTAAATACTCTTCACAAAGGAAAAACCTGTGAATAGGCTGCCCCAAGTTCATAGCACCACAGAGTTTTGTTGCTGCGATCTTTCCCTTGCCAATGATGCGAATGCCTAGTGTCATTCTAATATTTAGATCATACAGTTTATAAGCCTTGTCATCTTTAGGCCTAGTAAATACCACACTTTAGCAGTTTTCAAACTTATCCTTGTTCTCACAATGTTTACATTTCAGGGCGATTTCACATGCAAGCCCGTAAACTTTACTTTTTATTATTGTTAGCGGAGAACTACAAACTTTACAGGAAGCTACATTATTCAAAGTGTGCTCAAAAGCTTTCAAGTCCATGATGGTATATTCAAAATCGCCTTTTTCCTGTGTTTCATACCAATCTAAACTATTACTAAGCTTTTTGGAAGAGGAACTAGGCCTAGAATTATCCATAGGGCTAGACTTATTTGTAGGTCTAATCGGTCATTGGTTATTTTGTGATTTTTTATGAGGCTTACCATGATATTGTCTTTTCTTGAATATCTTCGAACTTCTACCCATTTTCTAAAGTCAAAATAACACAAGTCTGTAACTAAAACAACAGATTTTAAAACTCAGAAACAATACTATGTCAACAACACCTCACTCTTTGTAAACATTGTATTATAACCACAAATCTAAACTATTGTGGAATAACAAGACTGTCAGACAACATGAAATGATCGTCAGGTTAGCCAACTGACAAAGTGTAATTATACAGCAACAGTGTGGTATTATATAAAAGTAAAAACGGCATGTGTGGTGTATTGAGTGTGGATTGTAGGCTACCTACTCAACTTGGTAGAAAACAAGCTGACATACCTTCATAAAACTACTTACATTACATCTTAATAATGTAATATGGACTAAGTGTTATATATCATTGGAAAGAGGACATTCCAAGCTACAAATTAATGAAATAAAACAAATGTGCAAAAAAATAATTCTTCCCGTGCACTGACCCCCTTAAAGAATATGACAGAATGTTGTAGTATTTTCCAGAATGTTTCTGAATGTCTAGAAGCTTAAAGAATATTCCAGAATTTTGCTGACAGAATGTTGTAGTATGTTCCATAATGTTATAGAATCCATCTTTCATAAGGTTTGAGAAAGTTCTATAATGTTCCAACTGTTTCTAAACCATCGAAAGGACTTCTTGTTCTAAGACCTTCAAGAACGTTCTCGAATGTTCTAGAAACCGGAAATGGGCTATGAAGCTATGAAACTTGGCACATACTACTCTTAAGTTATGTATAGGAGAGAAAAATATTTGCATTTCGATTATGTTCGCCTAAGTTGTAAAATGAATACTTCTCAAACAAATTTGAGGAAATCGTGATTTTTGCGCTTACTGGCCCATAGTTGAACTGAACGGGAAACATAAATTGATTTTGACTTAACTCACTATAAGTCACTGTACCAGTGATATTTCAATATTCACTTTATATCATATCTGCGAGCGAAGTCACGGGTATCCCTTCTAGTAGAGAGTAAAATAGAAATATTATTTGATTCAATCATCGTATTTTATATTGATACATACATTTTCTACAAACTATTCCAGGAATATTAAAACCTTACTAGTATTAAAAATTAAACGTTTTCTCAGCATTTGCGCTGAAAGAATAACTAAGTTACCAAGGCGAGCAAGGTATTCATTAAAATGCACAACTGCAATGCAGCCAACTTCTGAATATAGAACTACGTTGGACATAATAATTTACTTTATTAATAGTGCTACTACAGTAATATCAAACTCTGCCATTTTAATCCCCTGTTCAAGTTTATAATTAATTACTACTTCTACTTTTTCTTGCTCTTATGGGCCTATTATAAATATATTTTCCAGAGTTACGAATCTTTTCTAAAAAACTATGAACAATGTAATATACACAATAATTCTGTTAGTGTTTATATTAAAAAAAAAACTGATTTCAGAGATGTACAATAACAAGATTTTTGTAAACTGTCAAAAGCTTATTTTAAATGTTGAACTATATAGGTTATGGCTTACCGTATGGGCTTTCAGTCTGCTACAGTTGGGACCTTGTAGGATCGAACCTGGTCACTGGCTCTCGATTATATTAACTTCTCCCTCAGTCTTCATTATTCGGTCTGGCATAAAGACGTAAGCTGACAAACGTTAAAAAAATGTATATTTAAAGAATATAACTGACTTGAGGTACAGATAGTAAAAACTACATTAAAATTTATGAATTTTAACAAAAATGTAATAAAAAAATATAAATTAAAACTAATAAGTACTGTACTTTTTATATTAGCTTCTTTTACGCTTATTTATAGAGGGCGATTTTTGAAAACTTAACGCCTCTGTTATTTAAAAGACGGAAAAAGAAATGCAAAATATGATCTTTGGACAGCTATTCACCGACAGGGATAACCTATTTACAATATTTCAAACCCCTCCCCTTCCTTACCACCCCATCTAAAAAATTTGCAATAGACACATATTGATACTTCAAATTGGAGCCTTTTAAAAACACGAATTTCCGTGCTTAGAAAAATCGGTTAACGCATCCGTTTGCTACGATTAAAAATGTAATTTTCCGATTTTTTCTTATACTGAAATTCATGGTTTTTCAAAGGGCTTTAATTGGATGCACATATGGGTCCGTTGTACATTTTTGAGATGGGGTGGTAGAAGGGGAGAGTTTAGGGATTTTGTAATTAAGTTTTCCAAGGTTCTCCGCTGAGGGCGAAAAACCGTCCCCAAATCAGATTTTGAATATTTATTTCCGTCTTTAAAAATTTAAAGTTATAAAAAAAACTTACAAAATATTATTTAAGAGTGTATCTATCGGGTGAGTAGTTTTATTTTCTAACCACAGACATTGATGGTTTTTAAAGGGCTTTCATTTGATATATCACACGCCAAATGTGTCCAGTACAAATTTTTTAGATGAGGGTGGTAGAAGGGGGAGGCAGTTTGGGGATTTCTTAAATAGGTTTACTGACGAGAAATACATGCCCCAAGAACAGATTGTGTAATCTATTTCCATTTTTAAAATAAAAGAGGTGGTTTTTTTATCACCCTGTGTAAATTAATTTCTGTGTAGATGGATAACAATAAAAATATTCGTTGTGGTTGTATTTTGGTGAACAAATTTACTTCTGGTTGCTTATATATATAACTATTTACATTTGTTGTTAACTGTAAAATTCAGAAAATATGAAAAGCAATGTAAAGGCCTGTATTACATTATGATTTATGTTTAGTTAAACATATTAAACATTTCTACTATTAACACCAATCTACTCCCGCTAACCAATCTGCATAACACATGCTCCTACGACAAACACTTACATGCATAATGTAAAGATACCC
>JAGFPH010005101.1:74561-95026 GCA_018207615.1 Philaenus spumarius
TGTGTGTGAACATACCATTTTCTCTAATCCCGAACGAGACGAAAATTGAAACATTTCCCATTCTCCCACTCCCACCGTCAGTTGAGAAGAAAGTGAGGGAGAATCATTTTACTCTCTTCGTTGCACACGTCATCGGTATTCTAAGCGCATGCGCAACAAGTACTGTGTTAATTCATAGCATAGGGAACCAGTAGACTTGCTTATTATACCGCACTTTAACTGAACACGTTTTATCTTTGTTGAAGTATTAAAGATAGTGGACGAAATCAACTATTATATGTTTGAATAGTTATTTATTGTTTTAAATTCTTTTTGTTTACTTCGTTCTTCAATAGAAACTATTTAGACTGCAATGCATAAAATCAAACGTTTCTAAAACCTACGAATTGTCACTTCTAACATGCTCGCGCCCTTTTTTTTAATTTTCAGATGAATCATATTTACATGCGTAATGTGCATCACAATACAAATGCAGCGTTATTTTTTTAAATATTTATATGAGCACAAATTAAAACCATTTTCAAATTGATAATTTACACGAAAGAAGTACAAGTATAATATTAGATACATTATTTTGTTACTATGTCATTTATCCCTTATAAAACAAACAATATGTTTTCAACAATACAAATCGTTGCTATGCAACCAGTAATTAGTACTTGGCTTTACTAATGAGGTCATTTGTTACATTTTATCCAGTCACAAGAGATTGTGTTTCACATCCTATCCTGTTATCTATACTTATAAAAGCCAAATACCATTGACTCATTGTCTCATTGACTCATTGTCTCATTGACTCATTGTCTCATTGACTCATTGACTCACTGACTCAACACTGTTTCTCCAAAACCACGAGGCCTACAAACATAAAATTTGGCACTAATACTCTTTATAGGCTCTAGACGCACACTAAGAAAGGGTTTCCGAAAATTCGAAATTTTAGGGGGGTTTTGGGGGGTCAAAGTTACTAAACTACGATTTAACAAAATCTACCGAACGTATTGGAATGAAATTTGGTATGTAGTTTCCTCTAGGGCCATAAATGCTAGCTAAGAAAGGTTTTCAGAAATTCGAAATTTTAGGGGATTTTGGGAGGGTCAAAGTTACAAAATCACGATTTCTCAAAAACCATGGAACGGATTGGAATGCAATTTGGTATGTAGTTTCCTCTAGTGTCTAGGGCAATAGATGCTCGCTAAGAAAGGGTTTCCGAAATTTAGAAATTTTAGGGGGGGTTTTGAAGGTCAAATTTACTAAATCACAATTTATCAAAACCTACCTAACGGATTGGAATGAAAATTGGTATGTAGTTTCTTCTAGGGCCATGGATGCTCGCTAAGAAACGGTTTCAAAAATTTCGAAATTTTAGGGGGGGTTTTGGGGGGTCAAAGTTACTAAATCACGATTTATCAAAACCTACTAAACGGATTGAAATGAAATTTGGTATGCAGCTTTCTCTCGGGCCATAGGTGCTTACTAAAAAAGGGTTTTAAAAAGTTGGAAACTTCAGGAGGGTTTGAGGGGTAAAAATTACTAAATCACAATTTCTTCAAAATTAAGGAACAGATAGGAATAAATTTTGGTATGTAGCTTCCTCTGGGGCCATAGGCGCTCGCTAAGAAAGGGTTTCAAAAAATTGGAAATTTTAGGTGTGTTTGGGGGGTAAAAATGACTAAATCACGATTTCTCCAAAATTACCGAACAAATTGGAATGAAATTTGGTATGTAGCTTCCTCTAGGGCCATAGGCGCTTGCTAAGAAAGGGTTTGAAAAATTCGAAATTTTTGAAATTTTAGGGGGGTTTGGGGGGTAAAAATTACTAAATCACGATTTCTCCAAAATTACAGAACAGATTGGAATGAAATTTGGTATGTAGCTTCCTCTAGGGCCATAGGTGCTCACTAAGAAAGGGTTTAAAAAAATTAGAAATCTCAGGAGGGAGGGGGTTGGGGTAAAAGTTGTTAAATCACGATTTCTTCAAAACTACCAGACAGATTGGAATTAAATTTGGTATGTAGCTTCCTCTAGGGCCATAGGTGCTCACTAAGAAATGGTATGAAAAATTTCGAAATTTTAGGAGGGGTTTGGGGAGATCAAATCTACTAAAATCATAATTTCAGATCTTTTATGATTATGACAATAGTGCTTTTATTATTTAAGATCTATATATATAAAAGCCAAATACCACTCACTGACTGAACACTTAAAAAAAATACAATTACATTAAAAAGACTGAAAATACCAAACACCACGGGCAACGCCGTACGGGTCAGCTAGTCATATTATAATAGCACTTTTTACTGTACTACAAAATTATTTGATAATTTCTCCTTATAACTTATTTGCTATGCAAATATATTATTAATACAGATGAGCTCTGCGTGATTCGCACGTCAACCATTCCATACTCCACTGACGCATTTCGTAATTTATTTTTAGTCACAGCCACAATATTAACATGGTAAATAATATTAAATGCCTCAATCTAATAAGTTTATGATATAACAGTGGTTAAAATAAACGTTAAAAATCGCCATCTTCGTCTACTCCTGAAGAAAAGTCCAAATTAAAAAATAGAAACATAAAATGTTTCCAAGTTTGAAATGATCTTCTTATGGAAATACCACTTAGAAAAATTGATTTTAGACGTATTAGGCTAATCAGCTGTTCGTTGTACCAACAATGGTCATCATCAATAAGCTGACAATCTAGGGTGTATTACAAAGAAACCCAAAATCAAAAAATATAGACAGGTAATATTTTTCAAATGTATAAGTAACAATATGATTTTTGTACAGTTACGAATTCCCTGAGGTGTTTATTTTAATAGACAGCAAAAGATATTAACAGACACCAAGATTTTTAGATAAATCAATAGTACGAACATTTATTTGTTTAATTCATATTAAGGAATTTTAAATTAGGGGTTGCTGTAGTATCTTGGATTTGTAATGTTAAATTTAAAACCATTAATTTCGTTTATTATTTATATTAAAATGTATTGGAAAGTCTTATTTTAACCACAATCACAATACGCGTCCGTTTTTTGGGTTTCCGTTTGTTTAGATCCCGTTCATTTGTTATGTAATTGAAAAATCGCAAGCCGGATCCACAAATTATAAAGAATGTTTAGTTTTTTCTCTCCAAGCAATTACAAAAGATAGATTTATAAAATGGGTTTAAATGAGGCAATGTCAAAGTACTCAACTGCAAGTAATTCCACTGCTTGGATACCACTATATTGTAAAGCATTTTAGTCACCGGTTTCTTTCTCTTTTGATGGAGCAGACCCTAAATTAATTTGGTTTAAATCTTAATATATTAATATTAATAATATAATAATTTGTCAAAACAAAACGGAGACTGGCCAGGACATTAAGCAATGCCCCACAGCGACTAAAGAAGTTTCACTTCAAAAATACGTATGCAACACTTCTGCATAAATAATGGCTAATTAACTTAATCCAACAATGACTGACCGAGTCCGCATTGGAAATTAAGCCGTTGCTAGGCAACGCTGGGATTATGGAAACTTTTGTGTTAAATTCCGCTAATTAAACGGTACAACTGGATTAATCTAAATTTACAAACAAAACTTTTTGTAATTACATAATTTATTGATTAACTTTTTATTTAATATGAAATACATTAATGTAGTATATTTATTCCAATGTTTAAACGTATAATTAGACCTTCTTGAATTAGTAAAAATCTAAGAGCAATCAATTTAACAAATTTGAACTATTAATGATTAACGTGAGATTTAGAATCTGACACAAATAATTGTCTTGATGAAAGAACTAGCTTAAATACACACATTCAAAAAAATAGGAATTTTTTTAATTTTGACAATTATTTTGCTTTGAAATAGATAAAAGAAAATTTTCACTTTCTTATCTTATCTGCTGTTTATAATGATCAGCTTTTAATAGAACTCTAAACTTGGAATCTTTAGTTGCTATGGGACAGTTAGATTTCTAGTCAATTACTGCTCTTTATTTTTCGATTTATCTCACTCATAATCAGTTGTAGGCATTTGTGATTCCAGTGGTCAAGCTCATAGGTTTTGTTTGAGAGCAAGTCATTTAAAACACATTGTGGGTTTTGTCTTGTTTTCTGATATGGAGCGTCAACATTTGGCCTTAGATGAACTTAATCAGGCCGCAGAAATGCTCCAAGTATTGGTTGCTGATGCTTTTAACACAAGTTAGCGGATTTTGTAGGAGACGTAGGAATACTGTCAGCCCTTCAAAACAACACCCACACATTGTTTGCACTGGGACTCTGTAGAACCGCCGCTTAGGATACACCTGTAAAATCTATTATTTTACCTTACAATTTATCAAATTACATTAATTGAATGACTACTTCAGTGCTTCAATTGCAAATAAATATTTTAATTTGAGACAACTGAACAAAACTTGCCAATACCACTATACTTTTGTGTTTATAGACCTAATTACGGAATCCATTTTAAAAATAACTGTTCTATAAGCCCAATGAATTTTAAACAAACATCACTGCAGTGTCTACACAAAAATACCTTTACAACAATTCAGAAGTAGGACTCGAAATACAAATTTTAAAAAGCAGCGTATAAACATAACTAACCTTACTCCGAAGAGAAGTCAGACTCACGATAGCCCCCCCCCCCCCCCCCCTACCTCTGCCAACATAAAGCAACTTGTTTTTTATAGGTTTTAACTTCATAATTTTGAAATAATCGCAGATTCCTTGGAATATTACGGAAAAGTATCTGTGAGGAGTTAGTATTGAATACAAATCAATGAAGCCTATCTCTTCTTATACGCATTGACTGAGAATATCTGTAAAATGTGAATTATTCTAAAACAAACTATCATTACTTTTATTTATTATGCTTCAAAGGATAATCTAGATATTTGCAAAGCAAATAATCTGAACTGACCGACATTTCTTCTTTTAGATTTCTTGCTTTATCAGCTCTTTCTTTAAACATTTCAAGAAACATATTTCTATTTTAATAATTTAAAAAAATACTTAGTGTATTGCATTTTAACTTTCTAAACTTTCTTTACAATTAGGTTAAGTTTATAATCCTCGTCGTACAAATTTCCAAGTAAAAAGAGCAAAGCATTCAGAATTAGCTTAGTTGTAAGGTGAGTGTTTTAGTTGCTTCTTCTAATCAAAATTATTTTCAAAGTTTAAGTTAAGTTTCTCTAGAAACACATCTTAGCATTAGTTTCTTCACGACTTTAAGTACAAAGATAAATACAGAAGCTAGTTTAAGTGTACGAGGAATTCAATATAAAATAGTTTTATTTTAATTGTCGTACTTGAATTACAAACAGAAAATGTTAACTTCAAATTACCGTATCGTGAAAACTATTTGAAGTTCAGCAATAATTAAAATATGAGAATCTCCCATTTCTGACGTCACGTCGAATTGTCCCTAGCGATTACATAAAGCTACCAAGGAAGAGGGTACCACAAAAACAATAATTTCTTACAGGAAATCAATGTTTAATTTAAAACTGATACATCGTATTTCGAAATCTATTTGAGGTACATAAATTATTCAAATACAAGAATATTCCGTTCTCAACACCACTTCGAATTCTATACCGTTAGAAAATATTACGCAAATGAGAAAGATCTGCAAAATACCCCATTATCAAATGGGAAAACAAATGTAAATTTTAAAATTGCTTTAACTCGGAACCAATTTGAGATACAATAACGATTAAAATATGACAATGTCCCGTTGCCGATTGACCCAATAAGTTTCAAAGAAGAGAAAATCACGGGAATACACTTACATATGGAAACAGAATGCTGATTAAAAAAATGCTGTATCTTAAAAACTATTTTAGATACTGCAACTATTGGAAAGGATATGAAATGAATGAATGAAATGAAAACATGCTTTATTCATATAAAACCATAAACAAAAATGAGAACCTTCCTACTGTAACGATTGGAGTATAAGAATATTCCATTTGCAACATTCAAAGAAATGGGGCCCTATATATTTACAATAAGTTAAGAGAAAGATCCTGCACCGATAATAAGATATATTACAACTAAATGACTTCACACATGCTCGCTTCGCGCACCAAACTAAAGTGGTGACTCGCAGCGAAGCAAATGCAAACAGATTATTGCATACTTTGACATTGTTGACTAAAATAACGATTTATTAGGACAGAGGCACTTAGATCGTAGTAGGATGGTGGGAGTAGATGTGACCTGATTCATGAGGAAATCGCTGTAGGGACAGAGGTACTTTGTTTGGGGTATAGTGGTGGGGGGATCCTGACATATGCGCAGTAAAGTCAGAGTATTTGCGAGAACCTCACTTTCTTATGGAAACGTTAAATATGGACTTATAAAAATAACAAAATATTCAGATACTTAAAAGTAATTAGTGTTATTATATTTTCGGTGTTGTTCAAATATAACCAAAAATTATAACTAAATTCCGTGAATTGAAATAAACTAGTAGGCTATGCCTATACATTTTCGTACATTTGGTAAGACTATGTGGATTTAATTTTGTAATAACCAAAAACCTCAATTAATGAAATTAAAAGAAGACAATTTATAAATTTCATGCAGATTATTCAATGTTAAAAAATAAAATAGTTTAAACCGAAAGAAAGGCACAGAATTCTTAATTATCTTATTTGGAAAACACCGACATCTTTGGTACTTTTGCGAATTATAAAACTAAATCAACTAAACGAATGTGTGTAATTTACTTTACATTGTATAGTGTATATTAATTCAAATATAAACTTAATTCTCTGGTCTCAATTTTGCAAGCTAGCGAATATGGAGGTGGGGGTGCGAAGCGCGCCTGGGTCTCCCCTGATTATCAATATAAACTTATATGTTGCTTTTAGACTTCGATCAAATGTTTTTTATGCTCTCGAAATCCATCATTACAATTAACATCTAAGCGTGTAATAGTTATTTGTATATCCAAGCCGAGGGCGTAACAGTTTATCGACTGTGACAAATTATACTTTGCACCCGTGATACACACAAGGTTTTTCCTACAGCTACATTTTAAATTAATGTTTTAATTTTTTTAAATATCAGTTTTACAGAGGTTAGTTTCATAACAATCACAGCTTTAAAAAAAATAGACACTACATCAGCTGTTTACTTTGTGTAAAGTAAGCAGCTGGAGTGAGAAAAGTATTACTTTACTGCACGCCAGCTGTTCAGCCGTGCGGTAAAGTAAAACAAAGAGGTATAATTACTTTACGCTGAACACATGTGTTTAGTTTGCGCACTGCTGTGAGTGTATAAAAACACAATTTATTAAACAGCTGTAGGATAAAAGTAATTTCTATTATTTCATAATATCGTTAGAATTTCGCTTACCATACAAACGCGGAATTCAAAATGTTGTTCGCAATCATCCTTTATACGGACGCATCTGAATTTCCAGGTGAAGTTTTCATTATTTTCTCACGCCTGAAATACTGGATGAATTTCAATCAGTTTTAGCAAACATTTCAAAATTCAATGAAATGATTGAAACAAAACATAGAACGTACTTTTTCTGAAATCAACAAGAAATAATAGGTTAAATTAGTTTTACAGATTCCTAGGCTATTAGTATAGCCTATGTATGTTTTTTAACCACTTTGACATTTTTACTTTCTCCACCCTATACGTAGTATATGGAGAAAGTATTGTTTTCGTAAAAATGTTCGAATTTGAATTTTCAGTTGAATTATCTGTTTTGGTGCTCCCAGAACCGCAAAAAATTGTTTAGTGCAATTATCTGTGTTGGTGCTCCCTGAACCCAAAAATATTTTTAGTGGAATTTTTTGTTTTGGTGCTCCCTGAACCCAAAAAAGTGTTTTTAGAGTGGTGACTGTCTGTCAGTCTGTCTGTATGTATACAAGACCAGAGAGGATACTATTGGTCCGATTTTCATGAAATTTGGTATGTAGGTACTAAACCCTAATATCTCCGGGCGTTTTTTTCATTTTTTGGAATTTTTAATTTTTAAGGGTAATTTACCACTAAAAACCCATAAAAAATTACAAAAATGCAAATTTCTCAAAAACGGCTCTAACGATTTTAATCAAATTTTCAGTATTTATAGTGCTTAAGATGCCAAACAAAATGACACCACCAGCTTTTATCAAAACTTCGGCGTTTTATAACTATGGGGAAATGTTTAAAAATAAACAAGTTTGTGTTGTCAATCTAGCATCGCGGCAGCGGCCGCACGGGGTAGCACCACGGTAGCGAGCACGGCCAGTTATTCAAAGGTCGCTCAATCGAATCCCGCCTGAGACAATAATTTTTTTATACGATTGACGTAGGTAGAATATTATTTTTTTGTTTTGTTCTAAAAAGCAGTAAATAAAATGATTAAAAACAATATTATTTTGACTACAGTAAGTTGGGAGAAAGTTTGTGTCAGTTAACTGATACCGTTTATTGTTTGTTGTAATAGTTTTATGTGGGATATCTTTGAAAATATGCATTACGTATGTTTTGGTAGGTTATTTTTCGTTTTTCAACAAGTTAAAGGCCCAATGTCGTCATCCCTGATAACAGCCATCGCGGCTTGACTTGTCCTAGACAGTATTATAGATAAAATCATTTAGGATGGCGCGTAGGGCGGGTAGTGCGAGTGAGACAGAGAACCTATCCCACCACACTTCCCCTCCTAAGTTAAGGCGGGACTTTGTACAGTCAACCCTAGTTATGTTATCTTGACCACACTGGCGGTCAGAACTCCGCAAAGCAGATTCCATCCAGCATTGGGCGTGCTTCCACTTACAACTCTCTGCAAAGTACACGGGTTATTGAAATGGAATAAACCTCATATATTTGTAATCTACGTGATACGCTGAATCTAACAGTATAAATATGTTGTAGTATGATAAATGTTTGGAATTTATACAATAAGAAATAATTCGATTTTTGAAATCGGGACTAGAAAAAGTAATAAAGCGTAAACTTTTTTTTATTTTTAGGGTAGAAAGAAACTTCCAGGGGCAAAGTTGTAGAAAATTAGTTGATCTACATCTTTTATTTCAAACATTTTTCAGTCAAACGTTCGGTTTGTTCAAAAATGTCTTTCAAGCAAACGCAACAGTATACCTACGTTTGTAGGTCTACACAGTCGCACCGCGTGCTCTGTATGTTCGTCATTCAAATTAAAAAAGAACTGTGACAGGCAATGTATTTATTTATTACAGAGTAGTAATTTCCACTAATTTAAAAATACTTTCTTGATTATGAAACTTGTTGTGTAGAAAGTTTTCGAAGCGGTTAGGGACTAAATAATTCGATTTGAATTGGCTTTTCTGAGTGTGTGTTTTTTTAAGTACTGTAAGTAAGCACAACAAACACATATTTCATATTTTAAATTATACCTTATACTATACTATTATATTTATTATACAAGGTCATTTATACAGTATACAGCAACGAGGCTATGATATACAGAATACAGACAAGACATTGTTAGATAACTAGACATTGCTGAAAAGCACAAACTTAGGCCTATACGTCCGGTGGGACCGTGGGAGCAACGCGCCACCTGATAATATTGGTTACGCTTATTTGCAAGCGATTTGTGGACAAACCAAACATCTGACTGAAAAATGTTTGAAATAAAATATGTAGATCAACAAATTTTCTACAACTTTGCCGCTTGAAGTTTCTTTCTACCCTAAAAATAAAAAAATTTTACGCTTTACTACTTTTTCATGTCTCGATTTAAAAAATCGTAGTATTTATTATTATATAAATTCCGAACATTTACCAAACTGGAAGATATTTATACTGTTAGTTGCAACATATCATGCAGATTACAAATATATAAAATTTGTCCTATTTAAATAATCCTAGTACTGTGCAGAAACTTGTAATTGAAAGAGCGTCCAATGCTAAAAATTGCTTGTCTGCCGTCTAATCGATGGATTTGACACAGACTGTACTTTTCTTACAAAACGACAAAGGCTGGTGTTGGAGGGAGAAGGGCATTACTGCTTCTGCGCAAACCACGAGCCATCCTAAATGGTACTACCTATACCATTGTATTTGGATAACCTAATAGAACTCCGATACAATGCAATATTTTGTTCCACTGGAAATTCGACTTTTTTGGCGCTATCTATTGGGGAAACGAAGGAAGCTGGTTGGAAACACCAATGCTTACAATGCTTTCTCCCTAGCGCTACCTCGCGGCGCGATCATGTACTATTTTCGCGAACACCTTTTTTCCGATACACAACCCCCGTATGGATGCAAGATCTATTTATTATTCATGATCTATGGTATTACACTCGTGAAGAAACCCTTGTTCCTATGGAAAACTTGACTTTTACAAAATTAATGCAAATTTCAAATTTCCCAAGTCTTACACAGGCCCTACCAACCTTAAACGATCAAAAAACACTTAATCGTTCTAAAAATCTAAATTTCAAAACATGTCATTAGATTTTATTATTTCTGGACATGCAATTTACATATTTCTTAGTCGTCATTCCCGTCAAAAATGTCAAAATAAATAAATAACGTATACAGTTTAAAATTATTTTAACTTTTATGTTGCGTATAAATTGTAATCGGGTGCTTCAAGTAGCCAATAACATTATCGGCAGGATAGCCAAGTTTATTCTGGCGACACGGGCTAACGGCAGTTTGTAGAACTCCTTCTTTTAATGGTGTGGATAGCTCTATATCGGTCACTTGTCTGGAGATTGTAATGAGACCTTAGTTATTCGTAGTCTAATATTTGTAATTGCTTTTTAGATAGCATTGCTTGTCCTCCATTTTAAAAGTTATAATTGGTTATCTGTGTATAGTTTGTTCATTGCCTGTGGGTCGTTAATGTTAATTTGTATTGTGATGCACATTACGCATGTAAATATGACTCATCTGAAAATTAAAAAAAAAGGGTGCGAGCATGTTGGAAGTGAAAATTTTTAGGTTTTAGAAACGTTTGATTTTATGCATTGCATTCTAAATAGTTTCTTTTAAAGAACAAAGTAAACAAAAAGAATTTAAAACAATAAATAACCATTCAAACATATTATTATAATAGACGATTTCGTCCACTAGCTTTAATACTTCAACAAAGATAAAAACGTGTTCAGCTAAAGTGCAGTATAATAAGCAAGTCTACTGGTTCCCTATGCTATGTATTAACACAGTACTCGCTGCGCATGCGCTTAGAATACCGATGACGTGTGCAACGAAGAGAGTAAAATGATTCTCCCTCACTTTCTTCTCAACTGACGGTTGGAGTGGGAGAATGGGAAACGTTTCAATTTTCGTCTCGTTCAGGATTAGAGAAAATGGTATGTTCACACACAGTGTGTGTGCAGTGCGTGTATAGTACGTATTACGCATTTGAACGAGAGAGTAAAGACGATTCTCCTATTCTTTCCTTTCAACTGCCGGCTGAATGGGAAACGTTTCACTTTTTGTCTGATTCAGGCCAATTTGACCTGCCACGCCTACAGAAGTATCACTTCAAAAATTTAGTTTTACTAACACATTAAATAAGCCTAATTGGACAAAAGAACACGAGCTGATCAATTGAATCGGTGAGTTGAAAAAGGTACACATTCCAAAATAGCTACTTTTTAGGAAACAAAAAAAACTGATTATTGGCTAAACTAAATTTATTAGAGAAAATTTTACTGTTAGGAACTTTTGCGTACCAATGGTAAACATTCAACTGCATAACAAAAAAATTTGTTTTTCTTTCTATGTTTAAGTTGTTGAACATTTTTTGTAATGGAATATGTCCCTTTTCACACTCAAGTTTTTAAGGTAAAGAAAAATCTAAATAAAAACCAATATTTAGATAAATTTTAATATTGTAATAAATTTTAATGTATTATTTCTGTATAAGTATGTTATAAATAATGATTGGATTTTTAGTTTTCATCCGGATTTTCAGCTTCGGCCGTTGGCCAATTACAGCGTTATTCGTAAAAGCGTAAATATTCTTCTGGAATGTACTTAATAAGTTTAAAGACATCATTAATCTTACTTGCCTTAATAGGTACCTGAAATAAACAACTTATATAAAATCTATAAAAAAATACTTAACCCTAGAACCGGCAATGTTAACAAAAATGGATTTTTGGCGTGTGCAAGCATTTTTTCAAAAAATCGCCAAAAATAGTAAATGAACCCCAAATCCAAAAGTGTTCCAAAGCTTTTTTGTAGATAAAGATTCAAAAAATTTATATATGTAATTAAAAAAATTATTGATGATAAAATTGTAAAAGCTATTAGCTCAAGAAACAAAAAATGTTCAGTAACGAAAGGAAAAGTTCAACTTTAGGCGTCCATAACAAGTAGTAAAATTTTTTTTAATTTTTTTCATGAACGAAAAAAAGTTTCGTAATTTAGTTCTAAATAAAGCGGTGTTAACACTTTTATCAATGTAAAAATTTTTTTACGAATACATCTGTTCATTTATTCAAACTACAGGCCGGCTAAGGAAGCTATTCGTAGCTTCAAACGAGAATTACTAATATTTGATTTGCCCAATAATAAAATATTACGATATAAAAGTGTAGAGCATAAATCAAAGAAAACAATCGTCTAATTTTAGTTGAAAAAGTCTTTGAATAATCTCTACTTAAATAACAAAAGTGTAGACAAATGGCCGCCGAAGCAGCTAGAATGGCAACTTCGGGGGTTACACACCACTATAGCGCTGCGCGTTTAGTTGCAAAAGGAACACATTCCAGGAATATGTCCCTTCTTCAACTCACTGACATATCGCAATCTCTTTACAGGCAGTGCAGTGTATTGGAATTAGTTCCATTTTCAAGTCAATAGATGGGGCTTGCTTTAAGAAACAAAATGGCTATCTTAGTATGATTTTGCATTTTTTGGAATGTGTACCTTTTTCAACTCACCGATTCAATTGTAATTACGTTGTCTTGTCTTTGTTTTAAACAAACCCTGCACAAAGCAGACATCCAACAGTTACTTCTGTTCCAGCGAGGTGAGGCGCAGGATAAAATTGAGTCATACATAAACAACTAGAACCATTCTATCTCGCCTTTGTTAGCTCAGGGCTAGCTTTAACTTTACGTTCAGGGTATCTTTACATTATGCATGTAAGTGTTTGTCGTATTAGCGTGTGTTATGATTTATCTGTCTTTAGATTTAGGTCTATAGATTTATCTGTATTTTAAAATTCATTGGGCTTATAGAACAGTTCTTTTAAAAATTGAAGTATTAAAGCTAAAGGACGAAATCAGCTGTTAAATGTTTGAATCATTGTTTATTGTTTACATTTTGGTTTTGTTTACTTCGATCTTTAAAGGAAACTACTTAGTCGTACAAACAACAAACTATATACGAGTCCAATGCCGATGGGGATTTTCAAAATGATTAATGTACAGAGCCTATATCTTAATATTTTACTCAAACACCTAAAAAAAAAATACATTCTTTCTATCTTAGATTATGAATTATTTGAAATTAAGGATTAAAGGATATATTTAATTTAGTTAAGAAAGATTTCCTTCAACTAAATTCCATTCCCAATCCTTAAATAATAGAATCGTGAACAAGTGCAAAGAGAGCAATTCATAAATCAACTGTTTTTAGACCCTAACTAATTTCACTTCTAACAAGCAACAGGGAGGCTCAAGCACTTTTATTTACTGAAACACGGTTTTAAGTAAATGGAATATTTTAACATAGTATCTTATGGCTACAGTATGAAGTTCATTGACTTTTTCACCGTAAAACACTTACATAACTTTATTTTTATGTTAACCCTGGAACATCCTCGAAAATAACGCAGCTATCAACGTTTTGCACTGCTATACTATAACTCACTCTGGAGAAAATACAGGAATTAGTTTTTATTAGTACAAGAAATAGAATGCTCTTGTTATAACCCGCGCGTTCCCCTATTAAGAGAAGTAGGACGTCCCTCCCAGCGCTAGTCTAACAAAGGTAGTACTATTTACAATGATTAAACAAAAAAATTCAGAGTGTTTATAAACTTCAGGACAAAATTCCCAACGGCAATATGAGTAAAGTCTTATAAAACATATCTCCAGCATTGCTTAATTTCCTGCCTAGCTTTTTTTTATGACAAATTATTATATTATTAATATTAAGTACCAGGAGACCGAGCTAAAGCTCGATTATAAGCAAGGCTATGATTTCAATAATAAATATTGGATTATTGAGTTTTGAGGTTAGGCATATAACATTAAACAACTAAATAAAGGGTATATACAACATTATGCTTACCTGTAATAAAAATACAGTTTAAAGGATTAACCATAATCTCAACGCTATGCCTCAGAAATAAGTCAGGCCTAAATTAAAGTTTAATATTTCAATATCGATTTAGGCCTAGGGCCTAGTTTGCTCACGTCAATAACTATTATTGCAAATTTCCGTGAACATCGTTTAGGTTAGGCCTATAATAACATTAAACAACTAAATAAAGGGTATGTTTATATAGCAGAAGTATTCGTTGCCATGGTAACTATAGGCTTACCTCTAATAAAATATACAGTTTAAAAGAAAGCAGATGATTATTGTAATGGCATTGAAAACATTTGCATCAGCTGTGCTTTGTATTGTATAAAATGGACAAATTTCACTTTTTAATTTAATAAAAAGACGTAGAAAACGAATTTTCCCAGACTGGTGACCATTTCCAATCGATTTCTCGTTTCCAAAAGCCCCATATAAAATAAAAAAATGAAAAATCCTTAGACGGAGATTCCAGATCCATTTAGCAGACAAACAATTATCTCTCGCTTTAGAAGATAAGATATATTAAGATTTAAACCAAATTAATTTAGGGTCTGCTCCATCAAAAGAGAAAGAAACCGGTGACTAAAATGCTTTACAATATAGTGGTATCCGTACAGTGGAGTTACTTGCAGTTGAGTACTTTGACATTGCCTCATTTAAACCCATTTTATAAATATATCTTTTGTAATTTCCTGGAGAGAAAAACTAAACCTTCTTTAAATTTTGTGGATCCGTCTTGCTATTTTTCAATTACATAACAAATGAACGGGATCCAAACAAACGGAAAACCCAAAACGGATGCGCATTGTAATTGGGGTTAAAATGAGACTTTGCAATACATTTTATTATAAAAAATAAACGAAATTAATGGTTTTAAATTTAACATTTCTGTTTTGGGACACAAATCCAAGATGTAGTACAGTAAAAAGTGCTGTTATAATATGATAACAGGATAAGATGTGAAATACAATCTCTTGTGAGTGGATAAAATGTGTCAAATGACCTCATTAGTACAGCAAAGTCCTAATTACTGGTTGCATAGCAACGCTTTGCTTTGTTGAAAACATCTTGTTTGTTTTATAAGGGATAAATAACATAGTAACAAAATAATGTATGCAATATACTTCTTTACTGTAAATTATCAATTTAAAAATGGATTTAACTTGTGCTCGTGTAAATGTGTAAAAAAACCACTGTTGTTTTTTGTATAATCATCTATTGTATGATTATAGATGTTCAATAAGTATTGTAAACGGTATCATTTTGCAACCTCAGGTTATGTACCAGTAGGCGCTTTCTACCTGGCGTTTTCAAATAGGCCCTTAATGGGGGACTCATGATCGGGCTTATAGAACAGTTATTTTAAAAATGGATTCTGTAGTTAGGTCAATAAACACACATCCAAAATTATAGTGATATTGACAAGTTTTTTTCAGTTGTCTCAAATTAAAATATTTATATGCAATTGTAGCACTGAAGTAGTCATTGAATTAATGTAATTTGATAAATTTTAAGGTAAAAGAATAGATTTTACAGGTTTTTACCAGGTGGTCCTAAGCGGTGGTTGTACAAAGTCCCCGTGCAAACACTGTGTGGTTGTTCTTTTGAAGAGCTGACAGTATTCCTACGTCTCCTCTATAATCTGCTACTTTCTTTTATCTATTTCAAAGAAAATAACTCTCAAAATTAAAACATTTCTAATTTTTTGGATGTGTGTTCTTTCATCAAGACAATTATTTAATTGTATGTGTCTGATTCTAACTCTTATTTTAGTCATTAATAGTTCAAATTTGTTAAATTGATTGCTCTTAGATTCTCTTTTAATTCAAGAAGGTCTAATTATACGTTTAAGCATTGGAATAAATACGGTATACTAAATAATCTATTTTATATTACATAAAAAAAAGTTAATCAATAAAATATGTTATGTCAAATATCAAAAAGTTATGTTTGTAAATTTAGGTTAATCCAGATGTTCCGTTTTTAGCGGAATTAAACTTCTCAACTCCAACCGGCAGTTGAGAAGAAAGAGAAGCAGAATAATTGCTACTCCATCGTATAATTCATAGACAGTCTACGTGAATGCGCCGAGTGTAGTATGTTAATACGTAGCATAGGGAACCAGTAGACGCTCACTTATTATACTGTACATAATCTAACTACTTTTTAATATATATTTAGTGTTTTTTCAATATCAAAGCTAAAGGACGAAATCAGCTGTTATATGTTTGAATCGTTGTTTATTGTTTTCAATTTTGTTTTGTTTACTTCGTTCTTTAAAAGAAACTACTTGGTCGTACAAACAATAAACTATATCTGAGTTCATGCCGTTGAGGATTTTCAAAATGATTAATGTAGAGAGTCTATAATTTAATATTTTACTCAAACACCTATAAAACAAATACATTTTTTCTATATTAGAATATGAATTTATTAAATTTGAGGATTAAAGGATATATTAATTTAATTTAGTTAAGAGACATTTATTTCCTTTAACTAAATTACATTCCTAATCCTAAAATAAGAGAATCTTGAACAAATGCAACGAGAGCAATACATAAAATCAACTGTTTCTAGACCCTAACTAATTTCACTTCTAACAAGCAACAGGGAGCACTTTTATTTATTGAAATATGATTTTAAGTAAATGGAATATTTTAACATAGTATCTTATGGTTACAGTATGAAGTTCGTTGACTTAGATGACTGTAAAACACTTAGATAACTGTATGTTATGTTATCCCTGGAACATCTTGGAAAAAAACGAAAATAACATCCTGAAGCTATCAACGTTTTCACTGCTATAACTCACTCTGCGAAAAATACAGTAATTAGTTTTTATTAATAAAAGAAATAGAAGGCTCTTGTTATAACCCGCGCGTTCCCCTATAAAGAGAAGTCGGACGTCCCTCGCAGCACGAGTCTAACAAAGGTATACTACTTACAATGATTAAAGAAAAAATATTCAGTGTTTAGAATCTTCAGGACAAAATTCCCAACGGCAATATGAGTAAAGTCTTATAAAACATAATTCCAGCTTGCTTAATTTCCTGCCTTGCTTCTTTTTTTTTATAGACAAATTATTATATTATTAATATATTAAGATTCAAACCAAATGAATTTAGGGTCTGCTCCAACAAAAGAGAATGAAACCGGTGACTAAAATGCTTCACAATGTAGTGGAGTTACTTGCAGTTGAGCACTTTGACATTGCCTCATTTAAAACCATTTTATAAATCTATCTTTTGTAATTGCTTGGTGAGAAAAAACTAAACATTCATTGAGTGGATCCGGCTTGCGATTTGTCAATTACATAACAAATGAACGGGATTTAAACAAACAGAAAACCCAAAACGGGTGCGTATTGTGACTGTGGTTAAAATAAGACTTAGGAATACATTTTATTATAAAAAATAAACGAAATTAATGGTTTTAAATTTAACACTTCTCTTTCGGGATACAAACCCAAGATGCTTACTACACCTCATTTACATTCATAAGCTAAAGATTAAACTAATTAATGCATTTGCCCCTCCTCATATGGTTGGTGTTACAACAAAAGTTTCTAACAGAAGATTCTGGTTATATTGTGTTATAACAACTCATAATGATCTACATATTGTGTTTACTAAGTCATTGATGAAGTTTTGGTTCTGTGAATTCATTTTTGGCAACCCATGAAGTAAAGATCAGCTGTATAAAACATTATTTCATACAACAGTTTCAAATAATATTTGAAGATTTACAATGACTTTGAAACTTTGGAACTGTGGCTACTAAGGAAGTTAAGATTTTGTGTAATAAGCCACTGAATAGTTTTATAAAAAAATTCTTGTTAGAATTAGGTTGGATTTAGAACTTATTGATTATGTTTTCTAATTATCTCGTGTACATTTCGTGCTTACATTTCTGTAAGCAAGTTACCATAATCGGAAGGTTTTAAATCCAAACGAATTCTAACAAGAATAGTTTTATAATCTAATCAGTGACATATTCTTCTCCCTTTCCCCAGGTAGATCGGCCAATCATGAGTGACCACGTAAAAGACCTATTTAAAAACTCCAAGTAGGAGCACCTGAGTTTGCAAAATAATACCGTTTGTAATATTCATTTACTAAGTGAACGAGTGAACATCTATAATTAAATGCAGTAGTTTTAGCAGCGAAACAGAGCAGTGAATTTTTTTAAATCTATATGAGCACAAGTTAAAACCATTTTTTAAATGATAATTTACACCAAAGAATTACAAGTATAAAATTAAATACATTATTTTGTTACTTTGTCATTTATGGTATAAAACAAACAAGATGTTTTCAACAAAGCAAATCGTTGCTATGCAACCAGTAATTATGACTTGGCTTTATTAATAAGGTCATTTATTGTCACATTTTATCCAGTCACAAGAGATTGTGTTTCACATCCTATCCTGTTTCATATTATAAAAGCACTTTTTCCTTTACTACAAAATTATTTTATAATTTCCCCTTATAAAGTATTTTCTATACAAATATATTATTACTACAGAAGAGCTCTGCGTGATTCGCACGCCAACCATTCCATCCTCAAAGGACGTATTTCGTAATTTCATTTTAGTCATAGCCACAAGTCATAGTACCGAAATTACATATAAAATATTAAGAAAATATTAACCTACATTTATAAAATATTAGACAATTTGTGGTAAAGTTCACACTTAGTTGGATTTTGTTGAAGGATGTGTCATCAGCAAAGATCGATAAATTGTCTACATCCTAACTTCACTTGTACCAAACATAAAATGTAAACAACAAAGTGCCATATGTTTAGGGCCATCTTTTTCATACCAGACCAAATAATTCAACAATTTTTTTTTTAAGTTTTACATTTAATAAACCTTGAAAATAATAAATATATCACTCTGACTTTATTTAAATTTGAAATGCTTCAAACCTCATTCCATAAACCATAGTGAAAATTATTGTTTGTTGATTATGAATTAGTATTTTTGAAGAATATAATATCGGGTGAATATTTTATTTATCCATGCACCATTTTTGTTTTTTTAAGATAAATTACTAAAAACACGAAAACTAATTAGTTTTGGACGAAAACGTGTTTACTTTTTAGTCCAGTTTCAAAAAACGGTAAGCCAAATTCTGAATTGCATATCTTTTTACTATAACCAAGCAGTTGTGTTATATTATCAGAACGAAAAATTGTACTATTTCTAATGATGTAATATTTTAAACAATGCCGTCTTTAATATCAAAAAACAAAAATCAAAATTAAATATCCATTTTAAAATGTTTGGAGATATAACAATAGTTTTAAATCGGAAAAGTGTCACTATTTAATTTTATATCCAACTCGAACTAGATTCTTTATGTGTGAAAAAGTAACGTTTCAGTTGAGACCAAGAGGTATGCACTAATCGACACTGGGTGTCTGAATATTTATTTGTGGGTTTGTTCTGTAAATGTTTGTAAGTTGTTTGTAACCAACTTAAACTATTGTTTTAACTGGCAGTTAAAAGAAAAGAGAATGTGTGAAATAAATTGTACCTTGTATACATGCATCCAATGCACCACAAACAATATACTTTTAAAACAAAGCAAAGCGTTGCTAAGCAACCAGTAACTCATTCTTGGTTGGGCTAATGAGTACAGTTTGTAACATTTTGTATATTTTTTTATTTACTATCATTATTTAGTCATGAATTTATTATAACCATAACTTCACAATATTTGCCAACTGTCAGTTTATTATTCACAGATTATCATTAAATTTTAATAACCAATATTAGTATTTATCTCAAACCCATCAATTATAATCAATTAACCAAAGCCTACAATGTTCAAGACAACAATGGGATTTATGCCTTACTAGGCAACGCGGGATCTGTAAACTGTATTATTTAGTGATACTTAACAGTTTATTTACAAGTGTCTAAATTATTAAACTTGCTGTACATACTGGAAGAGTGGTACTCTATATAAATGTTCGAATTAATTAATTATATATATATGTCCGATAGTTTTGACTACGATACGATTTGATAGGAAACTAAACGAACTACACAAATTTACTCTTGACGCTTATAAAGGTTTACTGTTTTTAGTAATTTTCGTTAAAAATTTTTATATTACCTCTATTTTATACGAATTATTGAAACAGGTTGAATATTTTTTCCAAACTACCTATTTATATTGATC
>JAGFPH010005102.1:7710-37637 GCA_018207615.1 Philaenus spumarius
CATCATGAATCCTACAGAGCAAGAGACACAGAAATATAATTTAAGACCCACGATTCCACAATCTGAAAAGGCAAAGGAAGGCGAACTTAGAAACCTTAGACCTTCAACTCCAACTACTCATATTATGTCAGATGCTGTAGAAACACCTACCATTATTAATACCGAATCAGAAAATTTAAACATAACCGATATGGAAGATAGTCAAACCACACCAGTGGAAGCTGCCCAACCGACCTCTAGTACACCAATAACGTTAGAACAAATAGTCTCTATTCTTAAAAATTTAGAAACAAATATAAGCACAAAATTGAAAACCGACATGAAAGGTTTAGAAACAAATATGAAAACTTTAGAAACAAATTTAGAAACAAAATTAAACTCAAAATTCCATTGAATTGAATGGATCGAATCCGGAAGTAAAAGAGCATTTTGACACTTTAGGACATAATAAAGAAATCACCGACAAAACTACTGACAATCTTATTGAAGCTGATGTTGCAAATTTTGATGAACCGATGCCTGAAACTTCTCAAATGACTGATCAATGTTTTAAAGGCAAATGTAGAAGATATGGTAAGTTAAACTTAATATAAGTTATAATTTTGTTTTCCAAGTAGTTTAAGGTGTTTTTACGCAATATACGCTGATCTGGGGTATTTCTGCTGGTGTATAATGATATGAGCAACACTGTCAAAGGACTTAAATAAGGCAGTGAAATATCAATTTTCTTTTTCTAAAGATAATTTATTTAATTTTGTATTAAAACCTCAATAGGCTAACAAATAAAAATTTTCGCTATTCAGTGTTTTCTGTCTACTACAAAAATTAAATATTTTTTTAGGAAAGCAGTCTCTTGGATATAAACAGCATGGAGGTAATATTTGATATGGTGGATGAAGAATTTATTCCCAAAGTAAATGATTATCATACAAATGACGACTCTAATAGGAAGAACGAGGACGAAAATAAAACTGCAAGTAACAATGATGTTAACGTAGTAGGCCTATTTGAAGTCAATTTGGATATTATCAATGAGGTAAATACATCCTTTAGTAGGTACTAGAAGAAATCTTCAATATATTTTTAGACTATAATGTTTGAGGAATAAATCTGTAAAATTAGGAAATTTTTAGAATACTTTATACGGTACTAATATAGGCCTATTAATTATTTTAAATGTGTTTTTCCTCTATCCACTAAATTAAAAGAGTGGCTAAGTGTAAAAATTTGGTTGATGTGAGTAAAAATAAAAAGAGTCAAAAGGCATGGTGGAAACCCAAAAGTTCAATGAAAAAGGCAGTGTGAGAAAATTTATACTTGGTGGCATTCATAAGGGGTTCCACAAAATTAAGTTGAGCTATTAATATGAAAAAAATGTTAATATTTGGATTTTGCCATAATATAGTTTGAACCTTTGGCCTGTCAAGGCATTTCAAACTACACTGCTTTTCGAAAAATAACAAAACAATTTAATCCAAACTTATAATTTTTTTTATAACAATGTCGAAAGTTGATTTTTATATGCTTAATCAAAGGCAGGACATGTAAATATTTATTACTCAAGTGATCAACAGGTCTACTATTCTATTCTTAAATTTTTAGTATTTATAGTTATTTCAAAACTGATTTTTTCTGTATCTTTTAGGAAATATACGATGATCCTGTTGAAAGTCAAGAACCAATGATTGTACAGGAGGATGAAGCAGCTGATATATGTGGCACATCTGATGAAAATCAAGTTCTGTTACCTGCCAATGAACAAGATGTTGAAGTCATTGAAAATTATGTAGGGAACTAAGTGAAGATAGTGAAAGTGAAGCGAACAGTTCTCTAGAAGAACACAAAGGAAGGCCAAAGAAGGGAAGGACAGTAATAAAACTTATTATAACTATAAGGGTAATAAAGTGTATCCAAAGGAATTTCGTAACTTTCATTGTACATGCAAATGCAATGAGAAGGTAACATTAGATGAAAGAAAGACAATTTTCAACACATTCGGGACTTGGCAGATTATGATAAACAAAACTTATTTATTTCCTCACTAGTATCTGAAAAACCAGTTAAACGGAGAAGATCTACAGAAGAATCCAAAAAACGCCAGTTCACAAGAGAATATTCAATAAACAATAAAGTTGTGTCGCAGTTTCTTTGTGCACTCATTGCGCCTATCTACAAAGAGATTCAACACAGCACTTCTAAAACTTAGAAGTCAGAGAACTGTAACAGACCAACGTGGGAAATGTGGTCATCATAATAAATGCAGCAACGAGAAGATTGAGAAAGTCAAGGACCACATCAACAAGATACCGAAATATAAATCCCATTATTGCCGTGCTGTAACAGATTCACAATTCATTCCAGCAGAATATACTTTAACTAAATTATACGAGTTGTACAAAGAGGAAACTGATGATCCTGTTTCACAATCACAATACAATGAGATATTTTACACTCACTTCAATTTAAAAAGAAAACCACTCAAAAAGGAGACTTGTTCAACTTGTGATTCTCTTAAAGCTCGATTGGGTTCTGCTACTAATGAAGAAATTAAAGCAAACCTAAGAAAGGAACATGAAGAACACCTGATTTTGGTTGAAAAAGTTAGAGAAGAATTTGATAAAGACTTAGAGTATGCTAAGAAAGAGAGAGAAAAGGAAAAACTTTCTTTCGATCTACAAAAAACGTTGCCGTTACCAAGAATCCCAACTAATATAGTTTATTATAGGCGTCAGATTATGATGCATAATTGTGGAGTTCACTCAGGAAAAACTAATAAAGGTCATTTCTATGTGTGAGTTGAAGGGACAGCCGGAAGAGGAGCTCAGGAAATAGGGTCCTGCTTAAAGAAACACATCATGGAAAACTGTCCAGATATTGAAGAATTGGTATTGTGGTCTGATTCTTGTGGCGGCCAGAACCGCAATATCAAAATAACATTAATGTTAAAGCACATATTAGCCAACCATCCTACCCTGAAGAAAATCACTTTAAAATTTATGATACCGGGTCATTTGTTTCTGCCGAATGACTCGGAGTTTGGCGATGTTGAATGTCATCTTAAAACCCAACAAAGGGTCTACACTGACGACGATTACGTCAAGATAATGGAAACATCCAGAAGAAGAAATGCTTTTACAGTAAAAAAAATGACAACTAATGATTTCCTGAGCACTGAAAGTTTAGAGTCCGACGTAACGAATCGCAAAACTAATACCAATGAAGAAAAAATAAATTGGTTTAAATTTTGACAAATCGAAGTGCGAAAAGAAGGAATGTTCTCAATTTTTGTCAAATCTAACATTGAAGAACCATGGCAGGAAATCAACATTTTCAAGAAGGCTTCTAGAGGAAGACCTTGTTCTTCTGAAGCTATATTTTTTCGTGGTTTAAGTCTTCGTTGGCCAAATGTGAAAGGAATTTCCCAACCCAAAATGAAGGACTTGAAGTCAATGCTAAGTTTAATTCCAAATGATGCAAAACCATTTTACCGACAATTTTTTGAAGATCCTAGTGTATGTGATGACATAGACGGATTTAATGGTGATCTGGATTTTGAAATTGATCTTAATGACGCCTAACCCATTTCAGATTGTTAAACTATATAGTAGCATTATGTTGCACTAGAAAAATATACCTAAGTTTTGTACGTTCCTGCATTTGTCTCACTCACTGCATTTAATTTATTCACTCACTACTTAAATTTGACTATCATTCTTAGTAATAAAATTGGTAAATTTAACAAAATGAAATAAAACTTAACAGATAAAAATGGACTTGGTTCCTATGACATAAATTCACAGATCAACAGCTCTTTGGCTGCTTCGAGAGCTTCAATGGCATTAATGGATTCTTCAGTGACTTCGGGGACATCTTCTCTTTCTTGTACACAAATATTGTGCAGAAAAGCACAAGCAACAATAACACTTTCAACTCTATCAATTTTGAGTCGAATTCCTAGAGCCAAAGCAGGAAACCTTCTTTTCAAAATGCCAAAACAACGTTCTATAGGATTCCTCGTCCTTACTTGTGACTCTTGGAATAATCTCTCCTCTGGAGTATTCACTACCTCTAATGGGGTTATCAAATAGTTGGTGCAAGCATAGCCACTATCACCTACCAAAACATGGTTCCCATAAACATTGCTTTCAAAGTCTTTCTTTACTCTTGAGGAATTAAAAATATGGGAATCGTGTGTTGAGCCGGGCCACCTAGCAACAATGTTCCACATGGACAGTAAAGAATCACAAATTCCCTGTACATTCATTGAATTCATTGAATACATTACCTAATCGAAACTGGTAATGCAGCGAAACATAAGTTTCACCTGTAGCCAGATACCTAAAAAAAAATAAATAAATTTGTAACAATATCTTTTTTTTCTAGTGGCGGAATGTAAAGGTAAATGGACAAGCCTCCGGAATTCGTATAATCGAGCTGTTCGGGAGAGCCGAGAAAATACTGCATCCAGCTCGAAAGGTTCCAAGGAAAGGAGATGGTATCTAATGGACGCCATGGAATTTTTAAAAGACTTTGTGGGCGTTCACAGAAAATTGGGAAGCAACACAGAAGAAACTGGTAGTGAAATCGTAAGTGATACTCAGTCGGAGGTAGATATATCCGTTCCCCTTGGAGAGTCCATTGAACAATCTGATGAACTGCCTTTTCAACCTGCACCTAAGAGGAAAAAAATTGCTGCGGTTGAAAAGGTAGTTGATCCAATGATAGTGTTTTTTAAATCGCGAACCAAATGTACTGGCGAAACGGAAAACCCCAACGCTTACTTTTTTTAAAAGTTTGGTTACGGATGTAGATAAACTGACAGAGTCAGGAAAAAGAAAATTCAAACGAACTGTTATGAACATTTTATATCAACATTTGGAAGAATAGGAAAACTTTAATTATTTCACTGTAAGTCATGCTGCATCACCCAGTGGTTCGTCATCGAATGCCCCTCATTCTTCCGATGGTGGGACCTCACTAAGTACTAATTATGAAATGTATAATTATCAACAATAAAATTACTGTTCTAATATTTTTACTTAAATGTTCGTAAATAACTTTGTATTATTTCTTTATTACTAATTTGTATTAAGGATACAAAATTTAAATAAAATTATTTAAAAAAGTAATTATTTCTATTAAATTATCGCTTACCTCAGTGTTACAAATAGCTTCTCTTTTGGTGTAATACATTTTCGAAAATTTTTATTTGTTTTTTCGATGCTGTTTTTAATTAAGTTTAATGTAAAGTCAAAACTTGCCTGACTCATTCTCGTGTAATTTCGAAATTTATCTGGATACTTTTGCAATTCGTGTATTAGCGATACAACTGTTTTGTCATAATTTCTTCTCCTGTTGTAGGGGTGCACCCAAAGTTGTCGATAGTCTGAATTTAATAACAACCACTGCCATAAAATTGGCACACATTCATCAACCTCCTCATCTGAAGACATTATTTACTAGAAATAGCAGTGAACTAGAACACTCAATGAAACTTAACTACAAAATCTTGTAGAAGTTGATATGCTTATTTGTTTCAGTCAGTTTGAATCAGTGTGCGTTAAATTGTTTTGAGTCAAGACGAAACGAAATGTTTCGTTTGCTTCAAACGTTTTGTTTGATGCAGTGTGCGTTCGGCCTTAATTGTAATTAAAAATGAAGTTTTAATTAAGTATGTTTGACAAAAGTATTTAGTGTTAGTCTGAGAATGCGGTGACACTGTTGCGCAGGCCGACTGGCCGTAGACAAAAGAAAAAAGGTGTTCGCAGCTCAAGGTTAGTGTTCTCCCCTCCCTCCTAAACCGGATTCTATAGGGTAGGGGTAGGGTCTCATGGCTGGTGTTTGTGTTTAGTTGTCCAGTTTGGCGGCAATTTGGCAGTGTGTTGTGTGCGGCTGTGCGCGGCTATTGACAGTGACTGGCAGTAATTTTGTGAACCAACTTCTACTATTGTTAATTGAAAATTCTTTCTATTTGTGATCTCGTAGCGTAGGTTAGTCTGGTTAGATACAGTTTGTTGTGCGGTTTGTAAAAATGTCTAATCGGAAACAATCAGATATTTCATCTTACTTTGTGACGAAAAACCTGTGAATTGTGAAGATAAAAGTGATCAACAACGCTGTAGTGACCGCGGTATTGAAGAAAAAGACAACATCCCAATCCCAACAACGAGTAAGGCACCGGATACAGGACTAATACTAGCAAGTACATCTGAACTTAGCTCAGAAAAATATGATATTGGTAATTTTATTGGAAAAAATATTTGTGATAATGAAATTTATAAAGTTTTAACTAAAGCTTGGGCCACAAACAGCCTGTATGTTTTTCCTAGTAACATCGAAATGGGACAACAACGAAAGTTTAATTTAAAATGGCTCACCGACCATCCATGGTTATCTTACAGTAAAAAAGATGAAGGGGTATATTGCCGCATTTGTGTTCTTTTTGGGCCTCAAGAAGCAGGATTTAAAAAAAAACCTTTTAGGGAAATTAGTTAGGACTCCGCTAAAAAATACAAACATGCTCTTGAGATTTTTAGGGATCATAGCAGTAACGAATACCACAAAATGTCACTTTTAAAGAGTACTGAGTTTACAAAATGTTTTAAACCCAACTAAAAAGATTCATATTGCATTGGATTCAACAGCAAGCCAAAGAATCACTGAAAATAGGAAACGTCTCATTTCCATTGTAAAGACTGTTATTCTATGTGGAACAGAAAATATTGCACTTCGAGGCCACCGTGATGACGGTACATTACAGTATAAAGAGAAACACGAAGGAAAGTTTAGAGCCTTGTTAAGATTCAGAATTGATGCTGGGGATAGAGATTTAGAAACCCACTTAAAAAATGCTCCAAAGAATGCAAGTTTTATTAGCAAAACAATACAAAACGATCTGATTATTTGCTGCGGTGAAGTTATTGCAGAAAAATAGTTGGTGAAATAAAACAGTCACAGATTTTTTCAATAATAGCTGATGAAACACTAGATTCAAGTTCTGCTGAACAAATGTCAGTGTGTTTGAGATATTTAGACACAAGTTTAGGTAAAATTAAAAAAATGTTTGTTGGTTTTGTCGAAGCCAAGGAGAAACTTACTGGAGAAAAGCTTACGGAGCTAATAGTAGATAAACTTCAAGAATTAGGCCTAGATATTAATAATGTACGAGTACTTTAACGCGTTAAAAGATTTCATGATATATTTTAAATGCAAAAATGTGTTTCTAATCGTTTTAAACACTGGCTGTTTAATCAGGGTGCAACTATCCTTACTATTTATTTAGTTTAAGGGTCTGCTCCAGTAAAAGGGAAAACAACCAGCGACTCGCGCAAGGATAGACTAAACAATGCAGTTTCTTGCAGCTGAGTGCTTTGATATTTACATGATGAGAAAAATACTGTACATTCTTTATTAAATTGCGGATCCGTCTTGCGTTTTACTTTTTTGATTTTTTTCTTTATTGCATAAGGAAAAATATTCAAAGTTGATACTTAAATAATAACAAATTTATACAGTTATATAACAAATGGACAATATTTAAAAAATGTAAAACACAAAACGGATAAGTTTGTGATTGTGATAAAAATGAAACTTTGAAAAACATTTTAGGATAAAAAATAACCGAAATAAATGGTTTGAAATTTAACATTGGTCTTATGGGACAAAAACTCAAGATGGCCTCCACTGGAGCAGACCCTTAATAAAATATATGTATAATCTCAGAAAACCGAAATTTAAAAAAAAACATCTATTAGACTACATACGTCTACAGGACCCTTAAGACACCTTAACATTAGTTTTTCCTTTAATAGCCTGTTAAACATGAGCCAGTTTTTTTACCTTTTTGTTTAGTTTAACGTGGTCATCCTGTGAAACTCTCTTTACTCTTATTTTCAATAATGCTAAGTCCCTGATCTCGTTCGACTTCCACTTTACACTGTTGAATAGCTTGCACCTCACTAAGAGTTTTAACATGAACAACTTATGTTCTTTACACTGCACGAACCACTGAGGATAAATCTTCTCTGTATGAAATGAAATTTTCTCCACCAATGCCTTGGCAACGCCGGTGCTTGCAATTACCTTTGGAAGAAGATTGGCGAAGCAAATTACTTGAGATTTCACAACTTTGTGGAGGAAATCGGATGGCTTGCACAGCTTCGCTAAGTCACCTGTATGCGTAGTGAAGGTTTTCATTAGGAGAAGGTGTTCACGCGGTATAAAAACGACGGAGTTTTCTTTAAGTAGATGTGATTTGCAGGTGTCACAGGAAAATTTATCCATACACTTTTTCCCAAGCCAACCAGATATGTAACATATAACACTGTCTTCAAATACTGTCACTTATATATCTTCTTCTTCGACTAGCTGCTCCGGCTGCTGATATGTCTTACAGGACGACTGATGGCTGGTCGATGGGATGGCACTGACGTGAGATACAACAGCAATGTCGTCTTCTTGCAAATCTTCATTTGGGACGGACGTTGAAACTGGTAGATTTTCGTCCCCATCAGGTTCACAATTTGCAGTGTCCGGAGGATCCAGTAATCGGATGGATATGGAGTGCTGCAAATTACGCCTAAACTCCTTGGCAGATGGATTGCTGTTATACCCACCCCTGTGCCTGAGAACACCAAACAAATTCTCTATTGGGTCCTGGTTTAATCTTCCAGTTAATAAAAATTTGTTTCCGCTTGAAGAAATGTCTTCATACAACATTAAAATTCCCCGAATGGTCTGTATGAGCCCTTCAAAACATGGAGGATTTAAACCATCCAAAGTCTTCCATGTTTGAACGAACGGTATAGCAGCTTCCAATCAATGGAGAGGTCTTAAGTTGGTTTTGGAAAGAGGTTGTTTGTATGGATTCTTGTCATCCATATGCTTACTATTCAACAATCTATTCAAACAATCTGTTAAGTCGTTAACTTTCCCCAGAAGATTTGCTGTATTTGTACTGCTTTCATTTTTTATCTGCCCTAGATTGAAAGCAGCTTTCATACATCGGGAAACAGAATTACTATAAACTTGTGCTGCTAACTTGACATTCATCTTCTGAAATGCTTGTGGGTTTACATGTCGTTCTGAAATTTTTGGTGCAGCCCTGCAGTCAGGAGTAGATTTCTTGTCAATCTCGTAGAACTCTATAATGTCTTTCCATGAAACTACTTTACCATCCACCAAGTAATCTCTTTTCAATAGAGTATTCCGGACACATTTGAGGAGGTGAGGGTAATCGTATAAACAGTAAATATTTTTACTACCAAAACAGTAGTAGGGAAAGTCTTTAGTAACTCCCAAAAGTTTCAACGCAGCTGCATTCGTCGATCCCAGATCGCAGACAGTGGCTTTCAAGTCAAGATTTGCATCAAGGACTTTTTCAATGCACATGTCTAACAACAACGCAAGTGATTGCGATTTGAGAGCGTTATTTGAGAGCACATATGCAAGGCGACATTTCCATGGGTTATTTATACCTCGAAGCATGAAAACTGTGGCATGGGTTGCTACCTTCTCGTTTCTTTCTAGTGGTCCAAGGTCCTCAAACCCTTCAATCAAATCCAACTTGGAATTGTACTCTAATGATTTTCTTAAACACATTTCATCAAACAGCAGCACGTATTGTTTTTCAGTCGGTGTCATCGATGTAGCTTTGAGTTTCACTTTATCGAATACTTCTGTTGTGAAGCCCGGACTTACATTGTTCACATTTATCCATTTCTTTACGTGAGTAGTGCAGGGTAGTTTAAAACCCCGATCTCTCATACATTTGTAGATATTTGGAGAATTGTAGTATAAGGAAAGAGCTATCTGCTTCTCGTCTTCAGTCCAGTCCGCTTTAGTTTGATGTCTCAGTTGCATAGTAATAAATACCAATGGCTCCCCAGATATGAAATTGGGGAGTTTGGCAATTACAGACTTAACATCAAACCAGGCAGTTTTCCTCTTGATAAAATAAATGCTGTTGGTTTTCTTTTTTAGTAGCGATTTTTGTTTACCTATTGTTCTTATCAACTTCTTCTTCCGTGGTGTTGGATCGTTCAATCCTGTATCTGTATTTTTCAATTAAGATAAGGGTTTAAATTGATTGTTGAAATCCTCAACAGTCTCTTCACTCTGATTGGTTGCAATAGGGAGATCGATGTGTGATGATTCTTCATGATTAACAGCTTCGCCATGAGGGTCTTCATTTTCACAATTTTCTTCTTCTAGATCGAACCAAGGTATAGAAACTGCAGCAGGGTGGTTTCTCAATAACTTGTTTCTTAGTTCGTTCATAAATGCTGGTCTTTGGAAGTGTTGAGAGCGTAGAGTCCGGTATTTCAGCTTGTTACTTGGTAGATCAGCAAAGTCGTCTCGCCCACAGTTCACTATCCATCGAATGCACCTGTAAGGGAAAAGTATACAAATTGCAAATATAATTACTATATTTCATATGATTTTATAATTTTTTTATATGATTTCATGATTATTGTCACTAAATTCACGAAAGGGCGCATCTCGTTTTTACAAACTTTTCAAGTGAGTGAATTTAAGAAGTGTAGTTGTACTTAAGTTGAACTGTACTGGAAAGTTATTTTTGTATTGACTTCATTTTTGGTGTCCTCACCATTTCATACCATTATTTTAGCCTAGAGGGAAATCGGGTTTTCCTGAGGTACGCCCGTTAGAGAAAACTTTTCCCGGCAATCAATGTTATAACTTGAGTTAGGCCCTTCGGTTTCGTGATAATTAAAAACGAACGAAATAGCAATATACAATTTTTTTATACAAAATTATCAAATGAATAAACGAGGATACTTGCCAATAATGCGTATAATTTAAAAAAAAAGTAGTTTCCATCACAAGGAGCAAATGTTGTACTTTTTGATGTGCAATAGCTTTGTAAAAATGATTAAATACTGGTGGTAAGTTTATTGTTTAACCATAATTATTAATTATAGAAAAATGCTCAATTTTATTGTATTACATTTAACCAAGTAGGGTAAACTATTCTTAGTTTTTACTAAATTCAATTTCAAAATAATGCATCATACCAATATAAAAAAGTTTACAGCAAGTTTTTAATTTAATGTCGCTGTTGTACACTATGGCAACAATTGCAAGGATTTTCCCTAAATTTTCTTGAACAGACATACAAAATATTTTTGTTCACAAGAACCCATAGCCATCCCATTCTAAAATTTTGTATACATGTAGTCAAGTAGTGTCTACAAAACATATATTTTTCCCAGAAGAATCAAAGGGGACGTATTTTGGATTTTCCAAAAACCGTTTTTGGGGATTAAATTTTTTTTTTTGAAAGTAGTCTACCCATGTTGTGTATCAAATCAAATCCCATTAAAAACTGAAGAGAATGAGACCAAGATGAGCTCTCTAGGTCAAATACTTTTTGAGTTACAAATACTTTTAGCTATAAGTGTACACAAAATTAGAGAAATCTGATTTGTCAAGGTCCAGACCATTGGTTGATTTGACAGAGATTGACCCAGCTACAATACTGGAAGAGGGCTTAAGGTTTTTGCACGTTTATTCTCTTTTATAAAATACACATTAAATTTACATTTTGGCCTTAAATGACTCTATTTGGGCCCAAAAAAACAAATTTGGGGCATTTACCCCCCAAAAAAGGGGTTAGGTGTACCCCGGTTTTTTGGCCCAACAAGCTTGTCCAAAATATCATAGAGGAATGTCTACACCGATTTTGAAGAAAATTTGACAAAAATTGCGACCGCTATTCAAAATTTGGGCTTTTTGACCCCAAACAATTAAAATTTCTTATAAATAAACTCTCAATGAGGGGTATGAGAGAATGCAGAAAGACCTTCATTAGATTCATTAGAACTCCTGTCATAAATTAAGTGCTCATTTTTAATAGGTTTGTCATAATGTTTTACTAGATGAATTATCACACTAAATGTATAATAACATTGCAGAAAATATTTTGTTATTATTTATTTTACTACACTCTTAGTTTTGCTCGATTTCGAGCAACGGGTTATGTAGTAAAATACTTTGTTCTTTGTTATAAAAGTATACCACTTATAAATAAATTTAAACAACTATAACTATACTATACTATAACCATTGAATATATATACCCTATAGGGTATATATTCAATGCTATAACTAACTTTAAAATTCCCCTTTCAACCACTAAAAACTTGTGTCTTATAACAACCCGAAACCAAATTTTTGTAGATTGAAAAGTTTGTAGAGTATAAAAGCTACACTATTTAAAAAAAAAAAAAAAACATGGTTCCCTGTTATCAAATTCCATTACTTTACATTTACTCTTTGTTGTAGTTAAGTTTCTATTTTTAATCCTCTATTTGTTCCTCTTGTTAAGATCAAAATATGTTTTATTAATTAAATAAAACTCTTATATGTTTGTTCATAAATAAGAGTTTCTTTTTTACTGAAGAAAGCATAAGAGTGTCTGTTATCAGCTGAAGTCCCATATAAGACTAGCTACAGTCGACACACACTGCAGCGACCCGCCCGGAACAATAACAGATTGGACTCTAATAAATATCTAAGATTATTGTTTACTCTGTCTCAGTAAAAGACATTTATTATTATTAACATCGAAAAGAAATTCAATGAGTATGCAGGTTTGCTATAAACAAGTATTTAAGAATGGTGGTTTCTTAACGATGAGTTTATAAAATGTAAAATTCCTTACCTTTCACTATCGTTCACTGGGAAACTGAAGAATGACAATTCTCTGTTCTTCGCAGGCATATTTTCACAATTAACATACGAACACTTACCACCTCTAGACATTTCACTACTAACTAATAAAAGTAATATAGTAACGACACACTACTCACAAATAAACTAATGAAATATTGACGATAACTAATTCAGCTAAATACACTAATAAACTAAAGATTACTATTTAACTAAGTTTAACCATTGAATATATTCAACCCTCTATATATTCAATTATGCTATCGAGAAGAGTGACATCTAAATTAAAACCAAACCAGTGCTTATACTGTTGGTTCAAAAAAGGATTCTCTATCTCCGCTCTCTCTCTCACAACATCCCCGCTCTCTGTCACACCCCCGGCGCGCTCTCTCTCGCACCCTAGGCGCGCTCTCTCTCGCACAGAACACGAGGAAAAAAGGGACCAGAGAACTCTGGTAGCAAAGGCTGAAAAGTAGCAATTACAGAAAAATAATTGGTCTGAATTCTGGCCGTAAGGTGTGTCCTTCTTATAGGTTATATATTTAATGACAAAGCTACTGTATGGCAAATACAATAGTTAAGCTACTTCAAAGATATCGTTCTGAGGATGAATTCTATAACAGAATATTTGAAGCAGCTAAAGAAAAGGCAATAAAGAACGACATAGAAATTAAAAGTCCCCATATTGTCAAATCACAGGTTCATAGGCCAAATGCTGACGCCTCTTCCTCTAGTGATTACTACAAGAAAAATGTCTTCATTCCGTTTATGGATTCTCTTATTAGTGAAATGGCTAAAAGATTTTCACTAAACAAAAATGAATTCGCAAAACTTTTCAATCTTGTTCCTTCAACTTTCAAACTGGCTGCTGATAATGATAATATTATTGACGATATTATAAGTGCATCAAAAAGATACTGTGAAAACATCAGCGATTTTTAACTTAGAAAAGAATTTTCATTGTGGCAAGAGCAATGGATTCAAAAAGACAATCCTCCATCTACTGCTATAAAAGCTTTTTGTGATCCTTCCACGCGGTTCTACCCAAATGTTCAAAAACTTTTGCATTTACTATGTGTTCTACCAGTTACGTCTTGTAGTGGCGGAAGGAGCTTTTCATCCATGAAATTAATTAAAACCTATTTAAGAACAACAATTGGCCAAGAAAGACTCAACGGACTTGCTTTAATGAATATTCATAAGAATGTGATTGATATCAGTGTGTCTGAGGTGATTGACAAATTTGCAGAGAAACACCCAAGACGATTAAAACTTCTGTATAATGAATCAAATGAATGAGTTACTTAAATAAACTTTAAAATAATTCAATATCACGTTATTTTTCAAAGTAATTTTTCTAAATGAGGATTTAGAATTTTATAGGACACATAATGTAAATGTATTTATTGTTTCTTACAAAACTTAGTTTTTTTTAACACATTTTACACATTTGGTGTTTTTATTATGATTTAAATTTATTATTTCATATTTCATAAGGTTAAACAACAGTTTCATTCAGTTTATCTTCATTATAATTTTTTTTAATTCCTTTTTGTTGTTTAGTATTTATTAGATTTAATATATATTTAAATTTTAATTTAGGTGAATTAATTATTAATATTACTATTATTGTTGAAATACAAATATAATAAAACAAAGTAATTAATAATGTAATAAATATTAGTAATAAAATTAGAAAATTTGAATTTAATATTAACGATTGAATAATAACTAATTTAGTTATAAATCCTAACATAGGAGGTAATCCCCCAAAGGAAAATAATATTAATGAAATAACAATTTTATATGAAGACTTAAATATATTAATTAAAATTTGATTTAAATAATTAATTTCTATAATTATAAATGTATAAATTATAAAATATCTTATTCATAATGAAAATCTGATTGTTATTCCTTATTAAAATAAAATTCATCCTATATTATTAATTGAAGAATAGGCTATTCATTTTATTAATGACCTTTGATTGATCCCCCCAAAAGAACCAATAATTAAAGATGCAACTACAGGAAAAATAATATTTCTATTAATAATAATATTAATGTTGCTAACTTTTGTCACGTTAAAAAAATAAAACAATTTAGACATCTAATACCTTCTATTACTCTTGGCGCTCATATGTGAAATGGTGCAATTCCCAATTTTGCTATCAATGCACATATTATGCCTATAACTGTGGTTGGATGACTAAACATTATTTTAAATATCTGAGCTTATTTAGAGTAACTATAAGTTTAGTCTAAATATTTGCTAGCAGCTGTAAGACACCCTTGGTAAAAGACAATCCATTGCGTTGTGCTGAATAGTGCGTATAAACACTGACCCTAAAATTGAATATATCTCTCTCATTGAATTAAATTTCCAAGAATAATTCGATTCATAGGTTTCGTTCCATCTCTAAATTCCCCCAGTTGTCACAAATTAAAACATTTTTTTGGATGCATTTTACGATATATATATACTTAATATTATATTATATATACTTAAGTATTAATATTATACTTGTGTTTGTGTAGCAAGTCTTTATCCTAATCTTGTTTACGTTTCAGCACAAATTACTCTATTAAAATCCCACATACAATCACACACACCCACATACAAACTATTATTGGAAGTTCTGTTGTCTGTTATGGAAAGTAACAGCTGCTCTTGTCTTTTTGCAAATTTGTCGCCACCTGGAAAGTCTGTGGGTATAACCATCGAAAGTCAAACTAGTGACTCAATCTCTACAACTAATAACTCGACACTGATTGAATCTAACATTGACATGGAGATGTTGAATGATACGCAGCAGTATGAACTTCCAAATATATCAATTTTCAGCAATTTGAAAGATTTTGAATTTATTGGTGAAGAGGAAACTTTAATAGGTGATGGTATCATAAAACATAACACAAGGAAAAGACTCAAGTTACAAATATTTGGGTCTACTTCAAGCGAAGATTCACGGCCAGATGAAGGATACAATGAAGGAATAGCATCTCCTACTAGAGTAGTCATGGATAATGAAAGAACAAAAAATAATAGAGAGACAGAAGTTATTTCCCCAAATGAAAATGAAGCTACTGCACCGAGGGCCCATAACAAGCTCAGGCAAAAGGGTAACAAAGATAATTGGAAAAAAAAGTTAATTATAAGAAACAAGGTGAGGCCTGTATTGGCTACAGGAGAATGGACAAAGGAAAGGTTGCACAAGATGTCCAGAGAGAGGCAAAATATATGGGTACCCGCTGCACTTCAAGTTTTTGCGAGCGCTCAGCACTTAGAGTGTGTCCAAGCACTGACGAAGAAAAAAGAAAGGGTATATTTAAAATTTTTTGGAAATGTCTCAATGATACCTTACAGTATTATTTAGTGGTGAATGGCAAGAAACTGCAAGTTTGCCAACAAATGTTTCTTCATACCTTGGGTATAAAAAAATGGACGGTGAGATACTGGCTATATGGTGATGGAAATACCCCAATTGATACAGTTATTGAGAATAAAATTGCACCCTCTTCAAGTGTTACAAGAGGTAATACAAAAGAAAAAAAGAAAAAGGGAGAACAATATGAGTACCTTATCAGTTTCTTTCAAATACTCCCAAAGCTCCCATCACACTATTGTAGGTCTACTACAAGTAAACTTTATCTAGAGACTGTATTTGATTCAAAAACACAGTTGTTCGAGATGTATAAAGAGAATTATCAAAAAGTTCAAAAACTGCCTTTGAGCAGATATAATTTTGATTAAGAATTTGAAAAAGAAAACCTAAGTTTATACCAGCCTAAGAAGGACATGTGTAACGTATGTCATAGTTATAATATAGGTAGCCAGACAGTAACAGAAGTTGAGTATAACGCACATATAGCAGAAAAGAAGATGGCTAGAAAAGAAAAAATAAACGATACAGAAAAAGCTGATAATAACGATGTACACGTTTTCTCACAGGACACCCAAGCAGTTAAAATGGCTCCTTTTGTGAACGCATCAGCAATGTACTATAAAACCAAGCTCTGCGTTCATAATTTCACAATGTTTAACCATAAAAGCCACGATGCTATGACTTATTGGTGGGATGAGACACACAGTGACTTGTCTGCGTCATCCTTTGCATCTTGCGTATTCGATAATTTGAGAAAAATTTTAGAAGAAGATTTTAAGCCAGTAGTAGTGTGGTCCGATGGGTGCGGTTACCAAAATCGCTGTAACATAATGGCCAATGCTCTCTCACACTTAGCTGTTGAAAAACAAATTGTTATTGAACAGAAATATCTCACTAAAGGTCATACTATGATGGAGTATGACAGTGTCCACTCTACTATAGATACAATGTTAAACCCAAAAAGGAGAACTAAAAATAAGAAAACCGTTAGGGCAATTTTCTTGCCAAGCCAATATTCCCAATTAACCACACAAGCTAGGAAGAAACCTTTTCTGTATAGGTCAGTTTTTGGTTTTGATTTTTTTTTACAGATTTCTCAAATAAAGATACAATGGCATATGTCTCAATAAGACCAGGAAGCAAAACTGGGGATCCCACCGTCCATGACTTGAAAGCCTTAAGATACAACCCAGATGGAACTATAGAATATAAGATTGACTTCAATCATGACTATAAGGAACTTCCAGCCAGACGGAAGGACGTGACAGGGAACTTTTTGCCATTGAATACATCAAGACTAAAAATTAAAAAGACTAAATGGCAACACCTCCAGGAGCTGAAAGCGAACATCCCAGTCGACTGTCACTCATATGACAATATACCTTACGAAAACTGAGTTTAGTTTATAATCTTCCTGGCTCAATGATAATAATAAGAATTTGTTAGATAATAAGCAATACTATACTTTTAATAAAGTCATGGATTTTGTATTTTAATAATAATATAAAGGTTTTTTCATTCTAACACCGCCTATGTCCAACAAAATTAAGCAAAACTAAATAAATCTAACAATTTGCGGTATTAAACACTTTCTTGCATTTTACTAAGTAAATCTTAAACATAATCTAATAAAAAGATTTCAATTTGTAACATTGGTGCGGTTTTTATGCTCTCCTGAAAAATTTCATTATTGTGACTTAGGCGGTGTTGTTTCTTAAGCGACGAATGGTAACAGCTGAGTTAGTACAACATTTATCCAAAAGATAGCAGCACATAATTCCTAATGTTCCATACAACGTTTTTCCATAATAAAGCAACTTTAAAAATTTTGTACCTTACAACATTCTTCCAGGCAGCTATTCAATTGTTTTAAAGTAAATACAATTAAGTGTAACGAATAGAATTGTTCTTTTTTAAAAAGCAATTCCCTCGAATCAAAAACCTAACTTATATATATAAATAAATCAAAGACGCAAAACAAATAAATTCTAATAACTTAAATAAATAGATAAAAAGCAGACTTTAATATGTAAAACTAAAAGTAGACTTAAATTTAAAATACATAAGAAAATACATCGTTTAATAAAAATGTGTTACATACTTGTATGAAATTGGAACATTGATTATTGGAAGTGCAATACAAAACAATAAGAACAGTACTTATTAAATTAAAGTCTAAAACAACATATACAGTAAAACATCGTTTAACCGAACTAATGGGGCAGAGCTGCTTCGGATAATACATTTTTTCGGTTAAGCCATGGTTATGGAGTTTGGGATGGTTTTTGGCTAAATTAAATAATGTACACATGTTATTTTAATGTAAAAAGCTTTATTAAATATATGTGACTAACGTATTTACAATATCACAGCTGTATAGTAAGACAAAAGTGGAAACAGTATCTAGTTTAATTTAAAATAATCTAACATCGATTTTTGAGTTTTATTCGTTCAGCGTTTCCAAGCAGCCTTATCTCGCCATCTCTTCATTAACAATGCATCAGCGGGAGTGGTCCACAAATCAAAGGGCCACCTACAACCAATACCCCCCATTACTATATTGCTGTTAGACAATTTAAATCTGCTGATAATGTTTGAATGTGCTGAAAGTAATCTTACCTCAAATGCATTGAATGTGTCGTCAGCTGTTACTCGGCTGAAGTCATCGTGAGTCGTCTCTGCATCAATGTCGTCTGCTGCATCAGGCGCTGCCGGCTCCGTGACCATATCCACAATTTCTCAAGTTCGGAATCGTCTGCTTCCCCAGTCCAAAATTTGGTCTTCTTCAATTTTTTCACAACCTGGCACTTTATGCAGTATCTCTGACAGATTCTAGAAATCCTCATCTTCCCATTGGTCAACTGAAGTTGAAAGGCCATCGAAGAGTGCTAGATTTAACCTTGTCCCAGGCCTGAGCACACCAGTATTCATATTCACAGTTTTCAAGCACTCTTTAAGATCCTTATTTCCGTGTTCACTTTCATGTAAGATGTTTCTCAGGAGGAACCCTCTGTAGTGGCGTTTAAAAGTCTCGATGACACCCTGGTCCATTGGTTGGATGAGTCTGGTTTGGTGGTAGAAATGCAACTTTAATGTCGCCATCTTGTAAATTCCCAGGGTGACATGGGGCATTGTCTAGAAGCAATATAGCTTTGTATGGAAGCTGTTTCTCAGTCAAACAAATTTTTACTTTTGAAACAAACTCCAATCTCAAACAAATCCGATGACATCCACGTACTTTTCTGTGTTTGATAAAAAACTGGCATAGCATTAGGAGCAATGTTTTTCAAAACTCTAGGTCTCTGAGCTTTTCCTATACACATTAGAGGAAGTCTGAATGATCCGGTCGCATTTGCGTCGTAAGAATTGTTATTTTCTGTTTTTGCATTTTGTGCCCTGGTGCGGAAACTTCTTTAACACAGGCTAAGGAAGATTTTGGAAACATTTTAAAATTCAGGCCGGTTTCATCGGCATTAAATATTTTGGTACGTATAGCCTTCAATCATTTCTTCCAATTCTGTCTTGAACACGTCTACTGCTTCATGATCAGCTGACATTTTCTCACCACATAAGGTCAGTTGTTGAATGCCGTACCGGTTCTTAAACCTATCCAACCATTCACTGCTTGCAACAAAGTTTTTCCCATCGTCTCCTAAAAGTTCAGCTAACATCTTGGCTTTTTCTAGATGCACTGGTCCTGATAAAGGCACACCTTTTTCTCTTTGTTGTGTGAACCACAAGAACAAAGCTTCATTGACTTTATCAAAATCTGAAGTTTTCATAGTTTTACAGTTGGGGATTTTATTTGAATGTTCAGTAAGTTTCTCTTTATTCTTCATCCAGTCACTTACAGTTGAAATACCGACACTTTATTCCGCTGCCACACATCTTAATAAAGCACCGTTTTCAACACATCTAACGGCTTCCAGTTTATCGGCTATGTTGATAACGCCACGTTTTCTTTTACCGGCCATTGTTTTGAAAACTGCCTTTAAGTCACTTTATAAGAATTTCTAAAGTTTAACAAACTAAAGTTTTACACTCAACATTAAAAAACAACCTAGGCGTATTAAAATAAAACACTGAAAGATTAAATTACTAAAAGCTAAAGAACTGAGAAGAATTTATACTTCCGCTAGTGTCACAACTTTCACTCGTTGAATACAGTAGCACAACTGAAATGGCAGCAAGTGTGTGATGAGTGAAAGAGCGGGCAGGAGGGGTGGAGGGGAGATCTAGGAAAGTCAATGTCTGGGGAAACACATGGTGGGCGGCGCAGTTGAGGAGATCTCGAAGTGGCCACCCTCAGCGCATGGTTTCGGTTTTACTTGGGCGTTTTAGCGTTAATTTAGCTTTTTTTATTAATTTCACAACAGTTTCGGTTAACCCGGGTTTCGGTTGACCGAAGTTCGGTTAACCGGGGTTCTACTTTATTAAAGTCACATAATGAACAGTTACAAAGTATTTAAAAAATTAACAAAAAGAACTATATGACTTAATCATATACATCACAGGTGTTTACAGTTAGTTAAAGGAGAGAACAAATTTTATATAGTTAGCGGTGCTGACTAGGTGGTGAGGATTTGTCAAGAAGGCATTGTACGTCTTCATAGAGAGCTATACAATATGGCGTAGAAGTGGTTTGGTCAAAGGTGTGCAGTCGGCGAGTTTTGTTACAAATAATGAGTTATTTGCAAGTGAGAGTAAGAAATTAGATTTCAAAGTTAACTTTAACTAAGGAACTAGGTATGTACGCTTAGTAATTGAAATTCATCGGATGGTTTAGAAGGATTCAGTTGATAGAGTTATGTGACCATGTGATTAAATGGACAATGCATCTCATGAACTCTTTGTGACATGCAAGTATAAAAGATATATAAGTGAAAAAACCTAGGTACATTTTGAAATTTTTGGACAATTATTTTGTAAATTTAATAATGATAAAATATAATAATAATAATAATAATAATAACAGTGCTTTATTTTACAAATGTCATAAATTTACATAAATATACATTTTTTAATAACACTAAGTAGCAATGGTCTTTATTGACCGTCTGCCAGATTGGTAAAAGTTTTCTTTATTAATTCATTATTATTTCTTTTAAGCGAAAAACTATTTTAAACTCTAATAAACTATATGTCATACTATTTTCTTAACTACATATTAAATTTATATAAACCAAGATATAGAAATCAATGTACTGAATACATGCATCATACTTACACCTTACCACTATCATACTTACATATTTACATTCATACACAACTTACTCAATTTCCCCTTACATATGTCTTATTTAGTAATTGAATTCTTTAATTAACCCCCATCTATATTGCCATGCTTTTTGGGCATATTTCGCCAAACAGGCCCAGTCCCTTCCATTTAAATATTGGTTGAATTCCTCCCTGGACAATAAAACACTTCCAAAACAAAATGTTCGTATTTCCTTCAAAATAGGACAGCGCGCCACGAAATGGAAAACGTCCTCCTTTTCTTGTAAATTGCACAACGAGCAATTGCAATTCCTCCCCTCAGCCCACAGTCTGTCATTTAAAAACAATAATTCCCCCCTACATTTCATAACCCACTTTATTGTTGAAATATTTATAAAGTCGCTTATATACGTTTTAGTACCTAAATTTAGATCTAGTGTTATGTAAATAGGATGGCAACAGCTGCTCATGGCAGCAAACAAACTATCTTGTTTACTGCGATAACGGACCGCCTCGACAACCGCTAACATCTGACCCTTAAACTTCCCTACATCAGATATTCCTTTATCAAAAGTCACGTTATATTCGTCTGCTAATATTTGCCATTCCTTAAACCAAAACAAATTCCTATCTATGGCCTCTTTTGCGAAATAGTTTGGTAGTCGCTCTCCCGGCATGCCTAACGCCCTCATTATATAATCTATATGCAACTTAAAAGTGTAGGAAAACAAACTGTCTAGGCCGAGTTCCAGATGTAAAACATAATTTGGGTTGTTGTCGGGTAATTGAAATAAAAGTTTAATAAAAAACCGTAAAAGTTGTTTTACTTGGTAATACTGTTTATATCCCCAAACTTGTGCTGCGTAACATATCAGCGATCTTTGCACCGCATTAAAACATGACCATTTTGCCGATAGAGGTACATGCTTATGATAAAATATAATAACTTTTCAGTCTGCTCTTAAATTCATTTTTTTTTTAATATTCTAAAGTAAATTGCGTCTTCATTTTTTGTAAAATCTTAAGACGTATGTTCTAGATCATAAAATTATGTTTTGTGTTCCATGTAATTTGAATGCATTTTTCTCTTGTAAAAATATTTGGAGTATGAGTGAGTAAAAAGTTTAGTTATTCGTCACGATTTCATTATTTGCTACAAATATCCATGTAGCGAGTACTTTAGCAGCTTAACGAAACACACCTCGGAAAATTTAATTAAAGCAAGTTTTTTGTATAGAATATGATTTGCGAAACAAATAAATATGACTCATATAAAGCTATATTGGCGCGAAGTGTGTTTGGCGCTAAAATCATGGTACAGGGTTGTGCAATACAAGCTTTGTACTATGACGTAGGCGACGTGCAACGTAGCACAATGTAGTTGGGTCGTTCTGAAATTAAGTGGAAATTTTAATATCTTTAAACAAAAACATTTTTTTTGTATAAAATTTTACTTTTTAAAATAATTTTATGTAAACATTGTTATTGAGTAAGTATAAACATCAAATCAAGCTCAAGGATAAGTTTTAAGCTTTTTAAAGCATTTTTTGTCTTATCATGAAACATGGAGGTGACAACACTTCCACGGAGGTGACATTGTCTCAATATCCTTTGCCATTTAACATTGTCTGTATGTTACACCTTTAAGTTTAGTTAAAATATAACAAACTAAGCATAAATAGAGTAGTAAATGGTAAAAATAAATAAATAGTTTTAATTAAATTCATTGTAAACATATTTTTTATTACATTGAAATCCTTGGTTACAAAAGGGGATTATAGTCCAACTTAAAACTAGAGTAATTTTGTAGTGTTTGTGGGCAGCAAAAATTTGTACTGTTGCCTGTTATTGATACATGGTGTTATTGATAAAAAAAAAATACATTGTCAATAAGTGAAAAATCTGTAAGGAATTGGAAAAATTCAGAAGACAATGTTGAGGATGGTTCTGAACTTGAGGAAGGAGTTCTAGAGAGCAGTGGTCATACCAATGGTGAAAGACAAAGAAGAAAAATATCAGAAGCTAGAATAAAACCATATGAAGAGGCTAAGAAGATTCTAGAAAACTTTTTTAATAATCTAGTTAAAATGGAATCTCATTACTGTCGCCAGTCTTCAAGTAAGCTCTATTTAGAACCAATTTGGAAGTCCAAAAAAGAGATTTATAGAGAATATTGCAATTTGTGTAGTACTAAAAATGTAAAGCCTTTGTCACTGACTATGTTTTTCACAGTTTCTGTGATAAAAATCTTAGCTTGTTTTGCCCAAAAAAAAGATGAATGTGAAATGTGTGTTGGTTATAAAACAGGAAATGTTACTGCAGAAGATTATAATTTACATCTCGAGAAAAAATAAAAAGCGAGGTCAGAAAAAGAGAAAGACAAAGAAAATGAAAAATTTGTTTACACAATGGACTTGCAGAGCACACTTTTATGTCCTAAGTCAAATGTATCAAGTTTGTATTACAAGAGGAAAATAGTTGTGCATAATATGACATTTTATAATTTAAAGAACAAAAATGTTACATGTTATGTTTGGAATGAAACTGAAGGGGTCTAGAAGCTAATGATTTTGCTTCAATTAAATGTGATTTTCTAGATCATCAGTCTCAAATGGACAGTGAATCTAAGTTGATTATTTACAGTGACGGATGTTGCTACCAAAACAGAAATGCTATTCTAGCAAACACACTGCTGAATTTGGCCGAACTCAAAAATATTAAAATAGAACAAATTTTTTAGAAAAAGGCCACACACAGATGGAGGCAGATTCGGTTCATTCAACCATAGAAAGAAAAATCAGAAACCGAATCATCAATGTACCTGCTGATTATGTGCTGTAACTCTTCATTGTATTGTAACACTATATATTTATTCTCCGATTTTACCTTTGGTTTCCTAGACTTATTTTCTTGTTTTAATCAATACTATAAACACATTGCCATCAACAATGGATATCCACCATCTATTGTTGACAGAATTTTAAAAAAACAAGAAAATAATTTTGTTTGGTCTAGGAAACCAAAGGTAAAATCGGAGAATAAATATATAGTGTTACAATACAATGAAGAGTTACAGCACATTGTCAGCAACATCTTCAAGAAACAAGGATACACTACAGCATTTAAAACAGGATATAATTTACAAAGGGTGATTAGCACAAACAGGAATAATAGAGACAAATTTGACAGCACTGGTGTTTATGAATTATCATGCGCCGACTGCCAGATGAAATACATTGGACAGACGGGTAGATCGTTCAAGACGAGGTTCAAGGAGCACATCCCCACTAGTAAACAAACTCTACGCCTACAAGGTGTTGAATCCAAATATACTGAACACCTCATCAATCTTAACCACAATTACAATACAATAGACCATACCTTAAGAATACTCCACCACTGCGAAAAGGGCAAATTATTAAATGCTTTAGAACAATATGAAATATATAAAATGTTTAAAACTGAACCGCATACCATACTTAATGAAAAGCTTGGATTTGATTCCAATGTTTTATTTGATACAATTATAACAGAAACAGAGACCAAATAAACTCCCCCCACCACGTAATTGATAACAATCTATTGAAAATTGCAACCCAGTGAACTTTGATGACATCAGTACAGTGCGAGACAGTGGGCCCACATGTGATTTCTTAATAGTAAATTTTTTTGTGTGTTTTTTATAATTTATTCTGAATGTTTGTGTGTAAATGTGTATATGATGTGTGACAAAGGATTAATTCATCCAACAAATTTTAACTTGAAAATGGCAGAATAAGCCGAAACGGCCGTCGTTTGAAGAATTTACACGACAATTGACTATTGACGACGGTAAGTTGTAATTATATTTTATATATAACAATAGTCGGAATGGCGATAAGCATAATAACTAACTAGAAAAGTTAAAGAGCATTGCACGTTAGAAGAGTTGAAAAACAAGCTGTTGACATCCCTGAGACCATTTATGCAACACATGTATAGAGTTTATCACCAGTCAAAGTTTTCTAAGACTTTGCGGACGTCGTTGAATGATGATAAAGTTTTTATGGTTGTGGATTTTTCTGAAAACTACCAATTTAAATACAGCACTGAAATACAGAGCAGGCATTTTGGAGCATCCAATGAACAATTGGTTCTCCACACGGGGGCTTATTTTTTAAGCAAAACCGTTAATGATAAGAAAGATATTTCAGTATCTACCTTTTGTACAGTTTCGCCAAACAACCGCCATGATGCATCTGCAATTTGGGCGCATTTACAACCAATTTTTGTCAAAATAAAAAATGAAAACAATCAAGTTACCAGAGTACACATTATGAGCGACGTTCCAACCAAACAATATAGAAACAAGTACAATCTTTATTTGTTTTGTCACTTTATGCAACATTTTGGATTCCGAGAAGCGTCATATAATTTTAGTGAGAGTGGACATGGAAAGAGTGTTGCAGATGGTGTAGGAGGAGTAGTGAAGAGAACAGCAGATAAGGCGGTTTTGGCAGGAAAGGATATTTCAACCATTGACGAGTTTCTATGCTAAAAGCAGAAATAATCAAAATTGAAGACAGCAGTCTGGCAGTTACTGACCAAATTTTGAATGCAGCTCTTGACACAATCATTCCTGTTCCAAATACAATGAAAATTCATCAAGCAACATGGAATTTGAATGAACCCTTGAATTTGAACTGCAGATATTTATCTTGTGAGTTTTGCAGAACTTCTAGTATTTGTTCTCATATCAAAACTGTTACACATACTATTCTGAAACCAAAAGAAACATCTGAGGAGTCAACTGAAGATGACATAGCTGAGGAGCCAACTGATGATATAATGGAGGAACCAGGACCTTCATCACATTCAAATGAAAAAACAAGTATCCTTTTCAAATCAGTTCTTTTTTTATTCTAGGGGGTTCCTAAAAGTTTAAATTTGATTCAAACGTGTTTTATCATAGGGTTGCAAGTCTATTATTTTGTAATAGAATCTTTACTGTGATTATTTTACTACTTAAACTTAACAAACATTTTATTCCTTTAATTTAAGATTACAAATTACTACCTAAACTTACTCTTTTTTTACCAAAACTAAATATAAGAAATTTAATATATGTTGCTCTCTCCATGGAAAATATATTAACATTTTGTATATTGCCAGTAAAATGTTAAATTTTCCTTGACCAAATAATTAGATATAGAAGGAAGCTGTAGCAGATTACGGTACCATGACATATACTCGGACAGCGAATCTGAGGATACTCCAAACGATTTGGTAGAAAACGATTTTGTCCTGATAAGATTGGCCACAAAAAAAAGTTTCAAGCATTACATCGGACAAGTTCGCAAAGTTTATGGTGACAGGGACATGGATGTTATGTTTTTAAGAAAATCAGTGGGAGGAAAATTTGTCTGTCCTCCAGTTGAAGATATAGCGTCTGTTAACTACAGTGACATTGTCCAAGTGCTGCAGCAGCCAAAAGTTCACCGTGGCCTATATATATTTGAGGGAGTAACAGATGTCCCTAACTTAAATTAGTTTATCTGAATTAACACTTTTGCTGTGTCATTACATAACAAGTGGCTGCTGAATAATGTCACTCACCTTTTATTATAGTTAAGAACCTATGTATTTTGTTTGCTATATAATTTTACATTAAACATATTATCATAAAGATATATCCGTATTATTTTTTTTTGCCATGAATATTTTAGCATCAAAAGTAATGCCAACATAGCTTAACATTATGTTATGTCAACATCAAAATTCTAAAATCATATTGTTTAATTTTTTATTCTCGATTGAAATATGACTAAATGCCATTTAGTGTATATTCTCACAACCGTCACAACACGTTCACAACCGTCACACTGCACTCACAACCGTCACACATCAAAACTTCGATAAAATTTTGAAATTAAATTGAATTAATAATATTATTAAAACATAAGTCTGTTCTAAGAAACTAAACCAAACATATTATAGCTTTTAAATTCAAATAACATTGCATTTATGCCTAATATATCAAGTGAACCAACGTATTTTTCATTTAATAATCAAAACACTATTGTTTTGTATATAAAAACAAAAATTGCAGTTAAGTTTTAATATTAATCATTTGAGTGTGTGTAATTTAAGTGGAAAGAGATATTTTACTGTAAAAAATGCAGTTATATTATATAATATAAATTAAAAGAAAATAAATCTTACTTGTGACGGTTGTGAGGATATTATTAGCTTTTAAATTAAAACATAGTAACATCTTATAAATAAAAAATATAAGGTAGGCCCCACTGTGTTCACTGAAAGAAAAGAACTTAATTATAATGAAAATATCAAGTTTTCAATCATATGTCATATTTCATATTTTTCCTAATTATTAGTAAAATAACTGTTTTCGGTAGAATGACCCGTGTATAGCCACAATTACGACACAAAAACTCATACTGTTTATTCTGACTTTTGTTGTTACAATAATTAGGTTTAACATTAGCCCTATTCAATTTTGAATCTTTTGTTAGGTTATGTACAGTTCGGTTTTTATAAAATTAGTTTTTTGGTTAAAATTTATTTTATCTATTGAACTTTCTTGAGGTCCCATTGTTTGAACCTGTTTTTTTTTAAATTACTGCAGCTCTACATATCTCTAAAGTTTTTTCTAGAGTTAAATCATGTTCACGCAACAGTCTTTCACATAGGTTATCACTTTGAATACCACATATTATCCTATCTCTAATTAAACTATCTTTCAAATTACCAAATTCACATGTACTACTTTTTTGGCGAAGTTCTGTAGCATACATACTGGTCCATTGTCATTCTAGTTTCTTGACAGCACATGAAAAATATATGTCTTTCATATGTCACATTTACTTTTGGAACAAAATAACTTTAAAACTGATCAAGAATTTCATGTAAAGTTTCATGTTTTACTGGAAATGTCTCATAAATTTCCAAGACACTTTCACCTATTATGTGTAAAAGTAAAGCACACTTACGTTTTTCATTCAACTCCTCTCCACCTATAGCTGGAATATAGGTTTCAAAACGCTTTCTCCAGACTTGCCAATTAAGTGCTACATTACCATTACAGTTGAATCCAATTGGAGGTTTAATTATGGAGTCCATTGTTTAGAAGCTTTTAATCTAATCCTTTTCCTTATTATTTGTTTGCCATGCCTTATCATACCGGCTGCGCCATGTTATCTTGTATTTTAGGTTTGGTAATAAAACATGCCTTGTCATTTCACTCTTACTTTATTACGCCATCTTGGCAATGTAAGCATAGATCAACTAGTCACATAGATGTTGTCTGAACATACAACACTTTTATAGGAGATGATTACGTAATAATAATGATTATACCACATGTTTAAGCCTAGTATCATATTCAAAAATTGTTTCAAATCAACCCTAATCTTATTATTCAGCATTTCTTGTTATAAATACATACTGTCGTAATATTCAACGAATTGTTGTTACAAAATTTCCTTTCCATACCTTTATTTATAAGTCAATATTTTTTTTACTATTTTTATTTTTTTGCAATGGCATGACTACTAATTATTAATAAATTATTTTTTTATTGAATTAAATTTTCACTACAAATTTGTGCTTGGTATTCATAACGTTTCTCAAACATATACAGTATAGTCCCGATTATTCAACCTAATTGGGACCAACGAAAGGTCGGATAACTGAAAAGTCGGATAATACGGAAGTCGGTGTGATTAAAAGGAAAACAAAAAAAAAAACACGTAAAATACACCAAGTATTTTAAAAATATGTTTTTATTATTAAAATATTGAACAAAGGTGTCGTAACTTTGCTGGTTTGTTAGGTTAAGCATGCGGGTCCTTACAGAAGGGCTATGACAATATGCGTATTCATAAAAGACTTGGAAGGAATGATCGTCCTGGGGGGATCAGCCTCCAGATAACGAGGAGAGTAGACTGTGCTGCCAAGATCAGCCAACAGATCACAGTAGGAAGGACTCGTCCTGGAGGGATCAGCCTCCAGATAACGAGTGAGGAAATGTATAGGAAGTTTTGCCAGGAGTAGAGAATTAACAAAGTTTTTGTTAGATACGTAGCTTGGAGTAGAGAGATGTTGTTCAGGCGACTCTGTGAAGCAGAATGACGCTGCTATGCATAGCAGCCAGTTTTATACCGTAACTCAAGGAGTGGGGCGAGTGGCGCGCGCATTAACCCCTACCCGTATTGCATCATCTCTCTCTCACTCTTGGAATGTTTTATTTACATTTGGTTCTACAACAAATATTACAATATTTACAATACAGATAGCGTAAACGATAACTTGAAGAAGTAGCGGTTCGCTACAAAAGGAATGAATACGTAAAAGTTAATCATTTCTTAAAAAAATCTGTAATTGTTTTTTGCCGTCCGATGCGGCCCTTTTTCTTGCGGCAATGTCACGCCAACGCCTCATTGACACGACATCGGTTGCAGTTGCTTCCGGTTGCCGTTCAACATAAGTTAAGACTGATTGAAACATTTTCACTGCTTCTGAATGACTTAACACATTTTCTCCTTTCTCTAAATCAAATTCACTGTCACTCTCCGGATTACACTCAACTCCTGCACAATTAGCTACTGTTGAAATTATGTCACCATCACTCAG
>JAGFPH010005102.1:37737-79541 GCA_018207615.1 Philaenus spumarius
GAATAATCCATATATAGCATTTTATTAGTTTGAAAATATTTTTTTTTATTTTTTGCAAACTTTTCCGAACCCCATTTTTTTAACAGTTCATATATATTTCTATATTATTTATTTTTGTAACCATCAGTTACAAGCAGGATAGCATTGCTGTCAGTGGCGGAAAACACCTTTGTGAAAGTGGCCGAATTAACACGATTTGTTGAATAAAGTGTCTATTTATATAATGCCAGGTTCGTATTCTGATTCGGATGAAGATATTGATCGCCATCCAGCTTGTTACGGAATTACAAAACATGATCCCCGATTCTGGATTTGATCACCATCAACCCAAAAGAGATGTAAAACTTAGGGTAACATTGTTAGTTTACTTTGTAAGTTTGTTTAGTTCCCGTAACATGTGCAGTAATTGTCAAAAAAGTAAAAGTAACATTTTACAAAGTTTTCGCCTTATCTGGCCAAAATCAATTAAGATGATTTAAAATATGAAGTAACCCAGTGGGTTAACTTTTGGTAATTGTCTTTTAATTTAAATCACCGATGGGTTTATCTGAATTATATGATATAGTTTAGTATAATACTAAACTATAAAGTGATGTCCTCAGATACACCGTGTACAACGCATTCGAAACACGCTAACTAGGTGACATAGCTCGTTCCAGACGCACTATCGGTTATTTAGTGATTGAAGAGACTTGACAGCAATGGATACAACTTGGCAACAATGTATACAACAGGAAGCAGGAAGAAGTAAATAGACGCATTCAGTTCTCGGATAATGCATATAAAATCCTATTTATAACACTCTTGTGTGTTTAAAAACGACGAACAGGCGAGCTCGGATACTGCGAGAAAAGTGGTCGAACAGCGTGCCAAATGGTCAAACGCTGAACTACAGATTCGACGTAGGGAGGCATCTGAGGACATTAAAAGGAAATGGGTTTTTCGCATGAGGCAACCTGAAAAGGAAAGTTATTGAAGAATCTAATGAAATTTGTATCCGAGGACACTAAAAATCCACACACACACGCACACACAGACACACACACATACAGACACAAACACAGACATCACTCCGAAAATCACTTTTTTAGGTTCAGGGGGACCCAAAACGGATATTTCCACCAAAAACTCAAACTCGAAAGTTTTGACGAATACAATACTTTCTCCATATACTATGGTATAAGGGGAGAAAGTAAAAAATGTATCAATTGTATTAGTGCTAACAAATATTTGGCTAAAAAGAGATCAATAGATCACTATGCTGAAGATATAGATAATTACAAAGTAATGGTAAGTTACAAAGTAAGGTGGGAACAATATGTTGGTGACATCGATTATCCTTGGAAGCCGGAATCACCTGTTGGAAATGTAAATTAAAATTTTTTTATACTACTTTTTTTTTTTTTTATGAACAATAACAATGCATTTTTGATACAGCCAGTATCATTATTGAGGAGGATATTGTAAATAATGTGCAGGAGTATAATGCAAATAATTTTTCTAAAACACATATCAATATATTGCATCTTAATATTAGAAGCATTAGAAGTAATATTATATTGCTGGAAACGTTCATACGCAGCTTCGCAGTGTAACCTAGGATCATTGTCTGCTCTGAAGCTTGGCTTCAGGGGAAAGAAGGTTTTCTGGACATTGAAGGTTACAATTATTTTACTAATAATGGAGTTTTGAATCGTACGGATGGTGTCATTGTGTACGTGGATGAGAAGCTAGATCATAGTGCAGAAGTTGAAAGTTTTGGTAAATTAAACATTATAAGTATAATCATAAAAATGGAAAATCTGTGTATAAAGGTGTTTGGTATTTACAGACGTTTTAAATATAAAGTGGAAAATTTTGTTGTTGATTTGCTCTCTTTTCTGAATGGTGATGTTGATAACCATTATGTTGTAGGCGATGTAAATATTGACATACTTTTTATGGAGTGTGCTGCTGATGACTATCTTAACAACTATTTGGAGCTGTGTTATCTACCGCTAATAAATATAATTACTTGACCTAGTGATGAAAGTAATGGCTCCTGTATCGACCACATTATGTCTAAATCTAGTATGCAACATAAAGCCTACAAAATAATGCAAAAGATAACGGACCATTACCCAATTCTTGCAGCTTTGGATTTTGGTATATCCGATAGTACAAATGAGAAAATAATGTATATTGATCACAAGAAACTGGTCCATGAATGCAGTAAAGAAAATTGAAGTTACGTCATGAAGATCAGTGATCCCAACTATGCTACAAACATGTTAGTTAACAAAATCAAAAAATGCAGTGATTTAGCAAGTAAAACAGTTTCTAAATCGAATAAGTCACGGAAGAATAGGATAACTCCTGCAATTATAAAATCATGTAATACCAAACAAAGGTTATATGAGATATGGCGGAATGATCGAACAAATAAAGTAAAAGAGAATAAGTACAAAATATATCAATCTATGTTAAAAAAATTAATATATAAGGCTAAACTACAATATGAAGCAGATTACGCAAATAATTTTAACTCAAAGCAATTGTGGAATTATATAATAAACAAACTTAATAAGAAAAAAAAGATAAGCAAGGATATTATATTAAAAAGTAATAGTTCTATTATCAATGAAGACCATAAAGTTGCTAATTATTTCAATGACTTTTTTTCTGCAATTGGGGAAAAAACAGCTGATGCTATGAAAAAGTCCCAGGTTAACATTGAACTACCAAAGTCAAATAGGAATTTGAAGTCCATGTTTTTGACTCCAACTAATGAGAAGGAAGTAATTCGTATAATTGAAGATCTGAAGAACAAGAATGGTGGTATTGGTGGAATACATGCCAATGTTTTAAAGTCGATAAAGGTCTTAATTGCTGCACCTCTGGTACATTATAAACTGTTGCATAGAATCTGGATATTGCCCAGATCATTTTAAGAAAGCTGAAGTGGTGCCGATTTTTAAAGGAGGGATTAGTAGTGAACCTAACAATTATCGTCCAATTTCTTAATTTCAAACTTTTTTAAAGTCTTTGAAAGGGTCATTTATGTAAGGTTGTTGCAATTTGTTGAAGTGAATAATATAATTTCAAAAAATCAATTCGGATTCTTAAAAAATTTAGGATGTAAGGATGCTTTGGCTAATCTTATTAACTTTCTGAGTAAAAATTTAGATAATAATAAACTCTCTGCAATTGCTTTTCTTGATTTGGCCAAAGCTTTCGATACAATTGATCATAAGAGATTATTAATTAAACTAGAGAGAATTGGTATCAGAGGAATAGTGTTGAAATTATTCAAGAATTACTTAATAAATAGAGTTCAATGTGTAAAAATAAAAAAGTAAGAAGTTCTTTTAGGAATATTGCTATTGGTGTTCCTTAGGAAACCTTACTGGGTCCACTTATTTTTGTTATCTACATAAATGGCCTTCTTGAGATTATACCCAATTCTTTAGCCTACGCTGATGATACAGCTATTCTTTGTGATGCTGATGACTGGCCAACGCTGAATGCTATACTTACTCGTGACCTACAGATTGTTGGTTGTATGCTGGTTGTATGAAAATAGTTTGTCATTAAACACAGTAAAGTCAGTCTGTATGACTTTTGGCAATTACAGTGACTCTGCACCAGGAAAATTTACTATTTCTATAGATAATTGTGTTATTGAAAGAAAAAGATGTATTAAGTATCTGGGTTTGCTAGTTGATCAATGTGTTAAATGGGCTGATCATGTCAATATTATAATTGGTAGGACTAGGTACTTATTGTATATTTTTGCTAGACTTAAAGTCACTAAATTGAGTAATTTGTAATTTGTAATTGAGTAATTTGAGTAACAATTTATCATGCTATTTTTGCTAATATAGCTACTTATGGAATTTTGGCGTGGGGTAATGCATATAGTAATGTTATAAGTAAACTAGAAATCTTGCAATATAGAATTTTTAAAATAATACTCCCTAGTCAATATGAAGATAGATCACTATTAATAAAGCAAAGTTTTATCTTAGAGTCATAAGTAAGAATTTAATATTACCAAAGAATAAATTAAATGTTGGTAAGAAAAACTTTTATTATGTCGCTTTAAAAACTTTTAACATGTTGCCAAAGACGCTTAAGAATATACAGCTAGGTAGGAATGGCATTAAAAAGAAATTGAAGAGTTGGATAGTCGAGGGAAATCCCAATTTTGAATCATGATCTATAAATTGTATTGTCGAGGTTATTTCGCATAATTTTTTCTCTCTCTTGTCTCCTATTAGTTTTAGTTATATCTAATTTATTAGTTCTTAAGTTTTAATATTAAGTCTCCCACTCCCACACACAGGTACATGTACCTCCGGTGGGATTGCTATAGGCCTAGAATTAGACCTGAGGTAATATATGTATATATATGTAGTATATGTATGTATATAGTGGAATAAATAAATAAATAAAAATAAATATGTTCTTCAATTTAAAATAAGTAAAAACATATAAACATCAAGCCACATAAAAAAGTGTCATAACATCCAATGTTGATTGAACAGGTGATTAAGTTGGCCTCTGTGCTGGACAGGAAGTGTGTTCTGAGAAAGCTCTTCCTTCTTCTCATTCGGTCAAGTAATGGTGAAGGTTGTGTCAGATATGTAGTTGAATGTTTTTAAGTAGATATTAAAGGATATCTGGGAAATCTTTGAGTTTTGGAGTGTGAAAATTGTAGTGGTTTGTCGATGGATATTGTGGAAAGTTGAAGTTGTCATGTACATAAGGTGATTTTGGAAGAAATGTGGTATTAAGGTTTGGCACATGTGCTGGTAGTGTGAGGCTACAAAAAACAGTTTAAGTGCATTGAAAAACATAGTGAAACAGTCGAGATACATGAGAAACGCAAGTATTATCAATAAAGTATTCAAATATCACTCAAAATTGAACTTTTAAAACATTGTTAAATTCTGCAAGATAGGGCTTAAAACATTATCACAGTAGAATAACTTTTTTGTTAGCCTGTAGCTATAATTGTTTTTGTAAATTGGTAAATTGCATTGCGTCTTTTATTGAGCTCATTATTTTTTAATGTTATTGTTGATTTATGTGTTATATATTTTGATTTTGGTGTACCTACAAAATGCTGATTATTATGTGTTAAAGTAAACTAAATATTTAAGTATTTAAATGTTTAGTTTAAAGTATTTAAACTAAACATTTAAATGTGTATTTAAAGTATAAATAAAAATATCTAAAAAAATATCGATCTTATTGTTCGCCTGCGATGCTCTGAATTTCATTTCTATACCATGATTCCATGATACCACTTATACATAAGTACTAATTCAGTCAAAAGAACTACCCTTTGGAAGTAAATGTAAATTGATTTGATTAAATGGTAAACTAGGCTAAAAAACATACTGTGACCTAGTGACATGGAATGTAGGTCGATAGTCTAGTAAAGAAACAAATTTGAGGTTAGATTTTCTAATATTGTTTAAATTTTGTAAGATAAGTGTTGTGATCAATGGTAACGTAAATAGTCTCTAGAATCAAATAAACTAGGCATACATACAGTCCATCGTTTTTAATAAATATTAGAATTTTTTTATTAATTTTATTAGTCAAAATCTGGTAACCCATTTTTTGTATACAGTTTAAATTGATTCATATTTTTTATTGCAATGCCTCACGTTGCAATATGGCGCCCGAACAGGGACTTGCAAAAAGCAAAAGAGCCATATTGTAGCAACTTGTTGCAACTTTGTTTTTCTACAATAGGTAAATTCAGAAATTATACAATATTATCTGAATCTAATTTACAGTTAACTTCAATTAAAATTTTTAACTCCCACATGTTTTGCAATTTAGGTTCAATGGGTAGTCTTTCAGTGTAATAATACTCATAGATCCTCATTGCCTCACTATACAACTCTCTGGTTGAGATAACGCTGGGGTGAAGTACACCTAGTTTACAAAAGATCAGTTGTTACTTGTAACAACATATTGTGCAAAATATTTAATTGATTTAATATATTTCAAAATTTTTCCAATTTTATAAAATCGTTTATTCTATGGTTAATTAATTCCAATTTATTTTTTTAATTTAACAAAATTTGCTTCGATAATATTAAATGTCTTGTTGTATTCCCTATTTTATTTATTTTATTTTTACATACAGCCATTGAACATTAAATAATGCCATAGGCATTGTCAAAGTTCTACTGCAATTAAATAATATTAATTATAATTTGTACAAACAAGCTACACAATTTGATATAGCATACAATTGATAAAAACAAATGTTTCTGGTTTCAATCTGAATTCAATTATTGCATTATATTATATGTTATAACAAAAATACACTAAAAGTTCCACTATTTGACCATTCAGCCTTCAATTTAGTTATATAAGGGATGTTTATGACACTTAATTCACTAATATCATACAGTGGATTCATAATAAGCCATTAATGAAGTTTATTTTTAAAATCTTTAATTGTTCTTTTAACCTTAGTGGCAGACCATTGAAAAGCTGTAATCCCAGAACATAGAAACTTTTTGTAGACTTAGTCAGACGACAGTAGGGAACATCTAAGACAGCTATTTCTTGTATTATAGTAATGAATACTAGACTTACAGAATTCTTCCGCTGTATTGACTTTAATATGTGTCAGTAAATCAAAGAGATACAGATTAATTACGGTTGTAATCTTTAGTCTAATACAGATGGGGCGACAATTTTCTCTATAACCAGCATTAGCCAATAGTCTAACAGCTTTCTTTTGAACCTTCAGTATTTTCACAATGTTATTTGAATTTCCCCAAAGGTAGAGGCCATATTTTATCTAATTGATGTCTGGAAGTAGGAAAAATATATTTCTCTTACCAATTTATAAGGCAGCTGAGATCTTATATTTCTAATGAGGAATACAGTTCTTGAAAGTTTTTTGCACAATTCTTCAACATGATAGTTCCATGTAAGACCGGAGTCTAATATATACCCAGGAGCTTAGCTTTGTCCTTGATTCCATGTTTATTTGAAAAAGTAATAACCTGGGTCTTATTTTCATTCATAACCATATTATTTGCATTGAACCAAATACTTGCCTCCCTTAGGGCTTCACCAGAAAGTGAATTTAGCAGATTCATATCTCCATGACCATTAAGAATTGTAGTATCATCAGCAAAGGACAAGACATTAGAAGATATACTATATAGGAGGTCATTCACAAATATCAGGAAAAGGAGGGGACCCAGAACAGAACCCTGAGGAACTCCATGTTTAATAGTTTCCAGACCAGAAAAAACACCATCCACATGCATCACCTGCTTCCTTGCAGTAAGATAAGACTTGAACAAATCCAGCTCAAGACCTACAATTCTGTAAAACCTCAATTTCTCAAGCAATGCACAATGCGACACAGTATCAAAAGCTTTGCTTGATCACAAGCACAGACAGAACATACTGACCAGTTTTCCAATGACATCTGAAATACTACTACCCGATCTACAGCCATATTGCTGATCATTAAACATCAGATTCTTTTCAAAGAAATTGTACGTCTGCCTTTTGATTAAAGATTCTAATATGTTTTCAATAATAGGTATACCAGAAATTGGTCGATAGCTCTCTGGACTGAAAATATCACCTTTTTTGAAGATAGGCGTTACCCTTGAGACTTTCAAACTTTGAGGGAAAACACCAGTTTGAAAACAATCATTTATACAATGTGCTAGAGGTTTAGCAATATAACACTGTTATCTCCTTAATGAAATTGTTAGTCATGCCATAATAATCTTTACTGTAACTATTCTTAAACTTGTTAATTAAAACAGTTTCTGTAACCACAGCCCAGCCAAGTCTGGCATCAAATGTACCACATTTATCCAACAGTTGAAAAGATGTAGTACTTGGTGGCTCAATAGTCTTAATCAACGTTATCAGCTACATTTACATAATATCTATTAAGAACATTAGGATGAATAGGTACTAAAGATCCACTTGCATTGACATTACAATAGTTTTTAATAATAGACCAAGCTGCAACACTTTTATTGCCAGACTTCTCTATGAAGTTAACATTTGCAGCCTTTTTGGCCTCTAATATAGTTTTTTGTATACATTTTTATAATTAATATATACTCTTATTCATATCACACTTTGAGCTACAATAATTATAATACAGGCACATTAATATGGCTTTCATAATAATTGAGAGTTCTTTATTAAACCATATACTATTTTATGCTCTCTACCAGTATTTCTGACATTGGATACAGTGATTCTTCTGTTAGGAAAACAATCAAAATCCAATAAAAAAAGGCATTAAACAGACTAGTTGATCTTTAGTGGAATCAAGTTTGAAAAGGATAGAATTCCAGTCCGTTTGTCTTAATATAGTTTTTAACCTAACCATTCCCATTTCTGTTATGTTTTGCCTATGCACGACCTTATGAGATAATTTTTTGACAGGGTTAGTATCAAGAGAACCACTAGAGTGTAATAGGTTAATATATACTGCTTTATGATCAGATAAATTAGGTTCCGTAACTCCTACCACGTAACAACTCTCTGGCAAGTTGGTTATTATATTATCTAGGCAAGAATGTTTTCTAGTTGGCTCCTCAATAGTACAACAAAATCCAAAAGTTTGTACAAGATTCAAAAGCTGATTACCCTTAATATTATTAAATCTTATGTCAAGGTTTATGTCACCACAAATAATAATTTTATATTTCTTGAAATTCAATGATGTGTAAGTCAACAATCCATAGATCTGTTCACAAAAATAATCAAGATCATTTGTCCGGAGTTCGATAAACCGCAATTATTATTAATTTTAGTTCATTCAGTTAATTGCAGTGTATTCAAAATCCATTTCCTTGGCTTCGATATTAAGTTCCAATTTTTCATACTTTAGTTTGCTGGAAACAAATATGCAAACTCCTCCATGACCATGGATGGTTCTACTATAATAGTTTGCAAGTTTATAATTACACATTTTTACACTTTGGATTAGATCACCCTTCAACCAGTGTTCACTGATGCAGACCACATTGAATTTTTCCTCTTCAAAATATGCATCAAGTTCATTAATTTTGTTTCCCATTCCCTATATATTAATATGAAAAACACTTAACCTAGAATCAGACATACAGACATTGTTTATTTTTGGAGTCTCTTTACCCATAGATCTAAAAAAGTATATTTTGGTTTTGGAGGTTCATCTTGTCCGGTGTTAACTTGAACAACACATCTACTGGGATCTTCTTGATTGATTATATTTTACGTGTGTTCTTCAACAGCCATCACTATCGAGAAAGGTAGCTTTAGGAGATACCTAGTTTTCTATACGAATTTCAACATCTTAAATTTTCTTGGTTTTTTTTTCATCATCAGCCATTTTTGCAAAAAAATAGGTTTCTCTTTTCCATTTAAAAGAATATTACATCCATTAGTCTGATCACTTTTATATCCAACCAATTCAACCAACCTTTTACAAATTACTGCTTTGCCCCTTGAATTTATGTGATTGTTAAGGGTGAAATGTGAAGATGACAAACGTTCGTTAATGAAATTTATCGAAATGTTTTTTGCATTCTTGTTCTCTATTTGATTTATGTGAGAATGCAAGAAATGATTTGCATGGTCCACTAGATGTTTCTTCAGGAGAGTATTTTTTGGCACCGGAATAGTGTTAACTATAATATTAGTTTTCCTGGACAAAGGTAATAAATATACAAAGCCCTCTTAATTATTGTATTATAGTTCTTTCCCATCACAACATCATTTGCACCTCCGAAAACAATGACATAGTCGTTTATTGTAAACTCATCTGACAATTTATTCACCCTTGACACCACAGTCTCTGTGGAGGCACCAGGATAGACATATATAGTAGTAGACTATATGATAGTTTACCAATATATTGCTTAAAACTTTGGCAATACTGCGACTGTGACTATCTCACACAACTAAAATTTTATGTTTATTTTTTGGAATAATTTTTAACAAATGACTTTTAGATTTACTTAAATTTCCTTTGTTAATATGACCACCCTTTAAGATTTCTTGTGAAACACTATCAGACTCGTCCCTGTGTCTATCATTGGACATTTTTTCTGCCTACCTGGGTAAGTGGTCTTTTTAGGAGTTAATATTTCCCTGTTCAAGCCTTCAATTTGACTGAAATTGCCAGCAGCTACCAATGTTGATGGCAAATCCTCCTGACAGACATTATATGTTGAAAGCAGATTAAATCTACTATTATGGGCGAAATCACTATTGGACTTTTGCACAGATGATAGGCTATGCCTTTTATTTCTTATACCTTCACCTTTATATAATTGATTACTTTTATTGCTTTCACTTATCATTTTATTAATTTTGATTTCCAAATGAATTATTGTTTCCTCTCTTATTAGCACCAGATTTTCCAGTTGATTTTTTGTTTTCTAAGAACCTCAGTTTCAGCTCTGCTCTCAATCAAATCATTATTGATTTCTCAGAACAGTATTTATATTAAGCATTTACAACTGAAGAAGTTTATTGTCCTCTTGCATGACCTCACAATCCATACATTTATTTAATGTTCCATCACCAAATTCATCTTTGTCCTTCTCAAAGGGTGCACCCAACAACTTCACCGATCTGAGGCTTGATCACAAGAACTGCACAGCCAAGAATTATTTTTATATATTTCGTTATATTGCTGTACAGTTAAGGACCTGAACATTGCAGTCCATAACACCTTCTGTCAACATTTTTGCTACACATTTTACACACAAATTTATTTGGCATTTTAGTTTTATGGACTAGGTATAGTGATATTAGGTGAAAAATACTTTTGCAATACGTACAAAATGAAATATAAAATCAATTTTACAATTACTATTAAATTAATAAATATGTCAGGATGTAAAAATGTTCACTGTAGTTATATAGTCACTGCAAAGACTTGTCAATAAGTAGTGTCACAGTTTATATTAACTATCAACAAATAAACAAAATGATTAAGCGATCAAACTAAAGTTCAAAGTCAATATTTGATTTATTGTCTGAAAGATGTGTCCACAAATTCTAAGGACTTGTTACAACAAGTACCGGTAAAATTTATGTGCATCATATTTGTCTAATAATATCTGCTCTAATTCAGATGATAGTATAATAACAAACTTCAAAAGTATAATATATTATAATAATTTTATTATTTTAACTTTCTTTGGCTGATAGTTTACTAGCAACAAAAAGATTTGATTTTTTAAAACCTTACAGGTTCGTCAGAAATGGGAATTTCCACTAAGTTGTTTCCTTCAAAATTTGAATGGACAGTCTGGTCGTTCACTTTATTGTTCTCTTCCTGATTGACGGCGTCACTTTCTTCTGCCATATCAAGATTAACTATCATAGACAGGTTGTCATCTATTTCTGGGAAGTAGTGTCAACTACTTGTCAGCTCTTGGTTTCTGTAATTCGTTATCCACAATATTTTGCGAGTCCGTTGAAGTTTTTCGGTGACATTTAATTGAATTCTCGATAATGCATCGGCATTTTGGTTCAATTTTCCTTTTTTATATTTTTATTTCGTAGTCATATTCTTTCAGCTTTAACCGCCATATTAACCCATTTGGGACCAACTTATTTTTGTGTTTGTTATGTTATTCTACTTAAAACTTATAGTTTGATCAGTTATTTATTGTTTTATTTAAATTTTGATTTTAGTGTTTGAAAAAACTCATGTTCCAATAATGGAACAATGATCTCTAAAGGGTACGTAGAATATTTCTTATATTTAATCCATAAACATAGAAGTTTTGATGATTATCGACATAAAAAGGCAAAATAAACCAATTAAAATACTTTTATATTGTTTACTAATAACATAAAATTTTAGTTACAATTGAAAAATATAGAGGAAGTGTTCCAAAAGTTGAATACTGTTTTGTTTTACAAATATATTTGGGATATTTTAAGGAATAAAAGACCAGACCACATAGACATGGAAACTGTGAAATGATACGTGTTTCATAGAATTTTATAATAAATTTTATTTATATAAATTTTATTTTACAAACAAATATTAAAAAAGTAAATGTGTTACAAAATAATGATTTAAGAAAAGTGTACCCAAAGTGGAATATACAAAATAATGATTTAAGAAAAGTGTACCCAAAGTGGAATACCAAAATAAATGTTTGTATAGTTTGACAAATGTCTAGATTATTTACAAAAATCACATATATATACATTGTTTTCAACACCAGAACATTCAACATGACTCCATGCGTTGCTCTAATGCATTAAATCCAATGCTCTCCTCTTGTGTCTTCACTAAAAAGCCCTCTACAGAAAAGGCACTCAGCATCTTCCTTCTGTGGAACTTCGTACCTTCTAAACGACGAACAATCTAAATCACTGCTGATGTCCAGGTTTAAGTCACTAATAGAGGAATCAGATGAAGAAATTGTTCTTTTTCATAATGGTTTTTTCTTTGTTTTTTTTTTAATTAACACCACTTGTTGAAGGCTGGGGATCTGAAAATAGATTTTTGTTTGTTTTCTTTTTAACTTTATCACTGCTCTTGGAATGTTCCAGTTCAAGTTTGTACGGCGAAGCGGTCAACACTGCTGCTTTACCAGATGGTCTTCCTCTTTTATATACTACGTTCTTGAATATTTGGGGAACTGGAGACACTTCTTCAGGTCCAATAAACCCATGGTTGAAGTATGAATATTCGTTGTTTCAACATCTGGCTGCGTTCCTGTCTGATCTCCAATGGGAAGAAAATCGGATTCATTGAATACATTGCGGTTAGGAGGGTAGATTCCCGTTACTTGGAATCCTTTTACAGCAATTGCTCCTGTCTGAACCTTTAAGTATGCATTACCAAACAACATAGCTACATCATACTGCGAGACTGGCTTGCCTGTAGCTATAATGCGTTTTTAATGGTCCCATAAATGTTTTATCAAGCGGTTGTAGCTTATGTGTTGAGTGCGGGGGGAGGCAAAGTATGTTGATGTGATTTTCCCTAGCTAGATTAATAATGTCAATATTACGGCTGTGACTAAAATGCCCATCTAAAATCAGGAGCAGTGGAGATTCAGAAGTGGGTGATGTCTTCTCGAGAAAGAACCGAAACCACTGAGTGAATAACTCTGTTTGTATCCACCCTGAAGGATGACACATAGCTTGGGATCCTGGTGGAGCACCTTTCATTAAATTATTATTCATATTTTTTCTCGGAAAAATAAGTGCAGGAGGAATAAAATTTCCTCCTTCACTCATACATGTAATAACAGTAATTAACGAGCCTCTTTCAGCTGAGGTAATCGCCCCAATTTGACGCTTGCCTTTACATGCAATAACTGAGGGTATTTTTGACTGTACAATACTAAGCCCTGTCTCATCGACATTGAATACTCTTTCAGCTGGGTAATGATGTTTGTCGCTTCTATATCAAGCAAATCGAAAAAATGAAACACAGCTTCTTTGTTAAATCCTTTCACTCTAGCAAATGAAGTGCCAGTTGGTTTTCTAATACTCAGTTCATTTTTATGCCGCTTTAAAAAACAAATCAAGCCATTTTCTTCCAGCTGCCTCTAATTCTTTCGAAAATGGATTGGGGATATTATTTTGGGTAGCCAACTGATAGGCTATGTTTTTAACATCCTGTCTTGTCAAGCCAAAAAACCTATTTTCCATTAAGATTAAATAATCTACTAATTCTTTTTCAAGCTCGGGAGGAAATACTGGTCGCCTTCCTACCTTTACAATAGCAGCTGCGGAGGGTTCTAATTTTTTTTAAGCTAACCTGAAGGGAGTTGTTCTTGGAACACTGTAAGTATCTGCTGCCTTCTTATACCCCATTTCCTTGCTTCTTACTGCTTGGATAGCTTTCTCCATATCAATAGCACTCCAGTCTCTCATTTCTGGCTTTCTGTAACAGAAATAACACAAAATTTATTGCTTACCAATCAATAAAAAAAAAGATCCTAAAGTGGAATACTCGGGATACTGTGTTCCCAAAGTGGAATATTGGTATTCCACTTTAACGACAGTCGCCATTTTGTAGTGTACATCAAATTAAAGTTCACAATAGAATAGAAACTCTTTTATATCATACATATAGATACTACAACTCACACACTACAGAATCATACCATTACTTAAAATTAGGGATGCAATATAAAATAGTAGCAACAGAATTCAAACGTACCTGTACAAACTAAGGATAGGCGTATTACACGAAGTCGATCACAAAACAAAAACTATGTCAACAAGAAGATTCATCTGACTTCCTGGCATGATGTGGGCATTTCCTCTACAGGTTGAACTAGACTCTGCAGGGCTACCAACCCTAATAAACAAATTTAACCACTATTCCACATTAGGAGCATATTCCGGGTTCGGCACAGTTCCTATAATCAAATGTATAAAAAGACTAATTCAACAAAATTTAAATACCAAATTCAACAAACCAATTAAAATACTTCTATATTGTTTACTAAGAACATAAAATTTTAATTACAATTGAAAAATATAAACAAATGAATAAAAAGACTAATTCAATAAAATTTAAATACCAAATTCAACATACCAATTAAAATACTTTTATATTGTTTACTAAGAACATACAATTTTAATTACAATTAAAAAATATAAACAAATGTATAAAAAGACTAATTCAACAAAATTTAAATACCAAATTCAACAAACCAATTAAAATACTTAAATGTTTTCATCTAATCGATCAACACCACCCATGTAATTGTTATAAAGAGCAATACATGATGGCTGGTTAACATTTATATATTTCTTTTCAGCAGAACTCCATCGCCGAATTTTATTGATTGGTTTTATTCCGCAAAGTGTAGAAGCCACTGTTACAACATTATTATCGTTGTACTTAACTAGAGTTATTTCAGATTTTGACTCTGTCAACTGTTCAAAGGAACCTCTAGGTTTTTTTTTGTATTATGTTTACATCCAAGAGGGGAGCTTTCTCAATACGATTAACACGAATAGTTCCTGTTCCATAGTGTCCCTTCTCCTTTAGCATTTCAAGAAGATTAACAGAAATAAAAAAATTGTCAAAATGTAAACTATAGCCATCTTTTCTTGTAGATAGTATTTCGGATAATTTTAATACCACAGAGCCTCCTAAGCCTACTTCTGGATATTTATAACCTGTGGCTGCGCCTTCATACAAACTAGCCTGAACTAGATACAAAATCTCGTACAAAGACACCATGCTCGTACCCAAAACGAATTGGCTTCCCATGTATATGCTGCTTGGCAGCATGACATCCGTAATAAGGGATCATGGATTCATCCACGGATAAAACTTTACCCATCTTTCATTCAGCATTTGCCAAAGTGGTAAAACCTTTGAAAATTTAGTTCCCATATCCAAATTATTATCATTATCACTTACATGAAAACATCGCATTATATTCAAAAACTTATTTCTAGGCATAGCTTCAACTATACCTTTGTTCCACACATCCTCTTTAGTCTCCCAGTACATCTTAACCCTTGGCACTTGACTATACCCAGAGACAAGCAGAATAGCAATAAAGCACCTAATTTCAGCCGAAGTGTAACCAGAAGGCTGCATTGTGTCGTTTGCATATTTGTTGGTGTAATTACAGATAAGCTGAATGACGTCATCATCATCAAACAATCAGCATCATCACAATCATCATTGGATGTCTCGCTCCATTGTTGGACCGAACGTTTGAGGCAAGTAAGTTCGTCAGATGGTACAGCGAATGTTCCTGCTACACGGTGAATCGAATGTTTGATCCAATACTTAAGAAAACAGATTGGTACAAACGTTTGTTCCTTGCAAAAATGGACGAGGATGGTAGTTTATAATAATATTTATCTTTTAATTGAACACATTTAACGAGTTAAAAATCTTAGCATCATATTTAAGTAGGCCTTGATAAAATTTAAAATGTATAGTGTCTAATAATCTGCCTGTGATTTTTCACGGGAACTTACTAGTATGAAATATAAATTGTAGCCTACTTAGGCTACCTGTGAAAATGTAAATAATTAATATTACTGATTAAAAACTAAACAAAACCGGTCTTTGGTGGGAATGGAGAGTAAATAATGCTTCATAAGAATGAGTCGTGTTGCCTTTGAGTCGAACCAACGAACGTTTTCCTTCAAACGTTGGAGGCATCCCTTTGACTCGGTGCAAGAATACCGACATCGGCCGGAACATGGTCAAATACGAATGTTTGATGCTCGCTACTGGACGCTTGTAGGTTTGGACAACGGCCACACGATGTGACAAACCAACAAATGTCCAACGTTGGAAAGTGTTCGTAGCATCGTGTAGAACCGGCTTTACTATTTTCCACATCAAGTTGGCTTGTGAATTATGTTTCTTTGACAAAGACATGGCGTGTTATCAACTCACAATTATTAAAAAAAAGTTATACTCGTTTCAGTGTTGGCCAAAAGTTGGTTTCGGTTTAACCGATTAATATCCACGTTTTGCTCTTCACCACTATCTTCATCTGAACCATAATTATTGGATGGTGGACAAATCTTGGCTCCAAGTACCTGGCTTTCTCCCTCGACTAAGTTTAGAATCTCGTCTAATGTGTGTCTCAAAATAAAAGAAAGAAAAATGTTTAGTTTATTTGAAAAAAAACACACATATTTTGTAAAAATCACAAACGGCTATACTTTTACGTTCAATATAATCATTGCGACGTAAACAAAATTGGTTAGGCTAGCTCATAAAAGTAAGGTTAGGCTCATTATTGTTTTGTATCTATTTTAAATGTACGGTATAGAAAATTGTACAGGCTATTTCAAGCATGGAACAATGCGTCTGGCTTTGTAAGCCTAGCACTAGCGAGATATTTGTTTTACTCCTTGTAATTTAGTGAAACAAGGTGAAATATATTTATAAAATAAGTTTAGTTCAATTTTATGATCTATTCGCTACAATTTGCTGTAATCAAATTTCATTTTCGGAAGCATATATTCTTAATTCATTTTTCAAAAGAGGCTACGACAAAAACTAGTAGAAGCGGTCTGGCAACATGATTTTATTCTCTCTATTTTATACTGTTAGCTACTACCACCTATCGTTAGGATAGTTCTTTTAAAGCTAATAGATTGTAGTAAATGCCAATAAAAGAATTATATTAGTCGTGTTAACCCGATGATAGTACTCAAACGTTAAAATTATAAAACGTATATACGCGACCGTAGTGCTGTATGTGTGGATAGTTTAGTCCAGTAGTGTAAACCAGTCCCAAAAAGGTTAAAATAGACACTTTTTTCTAAAAAAATCCAAGTATCCGAATTTTGATTATCCGAATGGGGTCCGGTCCCAATTGATTCGGATAACTGGAGTTCTACTGTACTTGTAAAACAAAATCTCTTAAATTGCAATAATGGACAAATGTATGATAAGATGACTTCAGTTTAGCAAGTCCTAAATCAATACGAATTATTCCTAAGTTGGTGGAGATGTAGTTATTCCTTCTGCTGAGCGTCGTTCAAGGAACAGGAGGTACCTGGAACAGGATTTAGATTTGGTGTATTGCTTATGTTCTTGAGTTTCCTTGGTCTCTTAATTTTTATCAGGTGATTGTTTTGTTTGGTGATGAGATGTCTGGGTTTAATTTCGGCAGTTTTTCTGTTCCGATTTATTATGATATTTCTTCTTTATTGTATTTATTTTTTACGTATCGGTAGCCTCCCAATAAAAAAAAGGATAAACACATAAATAAATTATTATAAAATACACTTTCAGCTCGACGGGTGAGAAGGATTTATATTAAAAAAATAAAAATAACACTATTCTCACTCACATAAGTTTAATTATCAAATGCGTTTCAACTACAAAGTCGTCATCCTCAATGATACATGAGCTACAACTGACAGATTATAACTAATTATTTTTAAGTCTATGGTACATATTTATACCCCTCTGCAAGAGTGGGCGTGTCTTAGTTTCTAAACAGCCAATGGCGTACAAGGGACCTTAAATAGAGACAAATGTTACAATTACATTAATGTATGATTAAAATAAGAATGCAATATGTTATGTTACTTAAATTGACATTGATATTGAATATTGATATGGAAAATAATAATAGTAATACAATTAAAATTTAAAAAAATAATAATAATAAATAAATAAATAAAAAAATAAAAACATTAATATAAATAAATACATAAATATGAGCAAATAGAAAAAAAAAGACAAAAACAAATAAATAATTATTATTTTTAAATATATAAACTAGCATAAACATTTTCAAGAAGAAGAAAATATACATATATTTATGAGATTGTATATCAAGCTAAGTTTTAATGGAAACGGACAAACTTGAGACAAATGATGATTGAGAAATGAAAATGATCCATAACAAAGTGTATTTTCATGAGGTGGATCAAACATCTTTCAAAGTTAGACCAATGAAAGAGATCATGTTTGACGAAAAGAGCTTTGACAATGTATCTTATCGGAACACATACCTTAGTGCTTGGGAGTCAGTATCGATAACGAAAAGAAATCAATCCAGGAATCCTGCAGCTGAGTTCACACTTCCAAAAGGCCAGCTACAACAGTGAGTTATAGTATTACTGTCTTATCTTCCTTGTTGTGTTTTATTATTTTTTGTCTATTTTAATTCAAGCTTGTGTAATTTAAGTCCCATTTCTGTAAATTTTTTAAATACCCTTGTAGTTGATTTTTTGAGAGGCTCAGTAGTGTTCAAATATTTTTCTTAGAACTGAGGGTGCCTGTGCTATGTTCTAGGGCCACTTCCCATAATTGCCGTAAAGTATGCTGACCTGACAATTATCAAAATTTTGTGGGCCAGAAGCTAAGCAGATTTTTAAGAACTTAAAACACAACTAACTGAGTAGACGGAAGATAAGAAAATAGATTTCAACGAAAAAGCCCACGACAAGAAATTTTTTTTTTCATTTTTCATTATGTAACTGAGTTTACCTGCAAAGAGTTTTAATCAAAAATCTTTTTACTACGAAGCTGTATTAATCCTTATTTATGAACACCAATGGGGATAAAAGGGATAAGTCCTCTGCACATATCCCCTTGTTTCCCCTTGTGTGTTGTCAACTTTTCACAATACGGTATATAAAAAAAAAATATGAATGAATAATTTTGTTACGTAATTTTTTGATTCATTATAACCTTTGCTATGCAAATTTAACTTTTTTTCTTACCAAAAACTGTTCTGTAGATAGGTTTTGAGTCTTTTAATTTCAGTTCCTGAAAAATTTATAAAAGTGGACTTATCTCCTTCTTCCCCCGACCCCTTCATATGTGATTATTACATAATTCCTAATCCTACACTAATCCTAACATAAGCATTAATTTTACATATGAGTATTTTTTCCTTTTTTGGGCCCAAAACTCAACATTTGAATAATCAAAACCCTAAAAACGGAGGATAGAGTTTTCCAATTGTTTTTCCCAACAAACTGGAATTGTTAGGATGTTTTTCCTAAGTGATTATAGAAAGGAATATCTCTACCAAGTTTGAAGTAAATCGAACAATAAATGCAACCGCTATATTGCAAACACACACAAACTTTATATATTACATTTGTATAAGTTTAAAGTTTTAAACGACCCCAAAACTTTTTCCGGGGACTACGTTAGGAACTAATAACGTGGTCCCAGGCTTAAGTTTCATCATGCGGGTAATGCGAATAGCTATTGGAAATTCGCTTATAATTACAGAACCTCAATTTCTTTTCCGACATCCTCATCACTGATAGTTGAAGTGTTCTTTTAGCTCAAGAAGGCTCACTAATGCTGTTGAGCAGCTCTGTAGATCTTTACATCCGTTCACAGGGAGTGCAATCTGTGCAACTATTTTGTGCACTATTTCGTTCTCATCACACTGTCGATCTGTTACTCATCAACTTTTCAATAGCCACTGCAATTGTACTGCTTGTATTGAGCTTTACAATGCCTTCTCATGTAGTTCTTGATTTTCAAAGCAGGTCATTAAAGTTTTAGACCTATTTAATGTATGTGCTTTGTCTTACAGGTTTGATCGACAAATATTTTGCGAATTTCATTATGTTGGTGGGGCTGTCCTTCGAATAAAAATACTTTTTCAACGTTTCGTCTGTAGTGTTAGAATTTGAAAAAAGCTATCAAAGGATCAGATATTTATAAGAGTTACTTTGCTGTACTCTTTTCCTTTAAAATGTATGGGTTTCAGCTCACTTGCTCTGTTTCCGTTTTTTAGTAATCCAATATCACCAGAAACCTTGCCCGAAGTGTTCATGGTAGCTTTTTGTGGTTTTCTTACCAGATATGAATGTATGCTTTTTTGAGTAGACTATAGTTTTGGATTGTTTTCGTGATCAAAACTTATTCTTTTGATTGCCTCTTTTCTATCACGACAGACATACTGTTGTTATACTGGAGTGTAGCCTAAACCTTTTCAGTTTTCTCTTACTGCATTTTCAATCATAACGCCTGATTCAATACAGCTCAAACACATTATTTGGGATCTGTTATCCAAGGGCAGTAACTTAGAAGAAATTTCGTCATTGGGATGGTATGTCTACCATTTAATACATGTATGTAATTGCTGATTTGTTACTGATGGAATTTGGTGCCTGAACGTTTCATCATTTGTGTGTTGAGTATCCCTTATTTCAGTACGGTTCTTACTTTAACAGATTTTCAACTGTCCTTCTAGTATTAAAATATGCCTAGTTAAGAACTCCTCATTGGGAGTTCTTCATCTTCAACAAATATGATTCTTTTGAGTTTTTAAAATTATTTTCGATGTGAGCACTGCTAGCAGTTACCTCCCCATAGCCATAAAATGGAATCATCACTCCAGGGAGACCAATGGGAGAACTTTCAATAAGTCGAGAACATAGGGTATGAGTTTGGGACAGTAAAGGATACTTTCATGTTCTCCCTCGGGTGAATGACTTTGGTCAGATGCTGCTAAAATAGCTTCCGCCCAGCTTTTGAATGGGCTGCGTCTTTAGTTGTTCTCAATTGAAATAGCCATCTCATCAATTTCCAAATTAATTTCTTCGGAACTAACTTTATCTTCAAATGAACATTCGTAATCTAGTTTTTCAAGGTTTTTCTTGCCTTCTTAACTAAGGTATCGTCATCAGTTGACAACCCCGTTGTTACTCCGTCATTTACCTACTGTGAGTCTGGTGGCAAATTTGAAGACGTCTGATAAGATTTGTTTGACTTTTTCCATGCTATCTGCCTTTAAGATTTCAGCCAAACAGCGAATATATAGTGATTGAACATTTTTAATTACTTCTTTTAGTGGCTGCCATCATTTCAAAAGCAATCGGCCCCTGATAGCATTCATAAAAATAAAAAAACACATCTTTATATCCCATTTCAAACATTAGTAATAAGCTCATTCATTATTAGAATCAATTATTTTAGCCACGGATCAATGTTTTATAATATTAATTATAAGTGATATTTTTTTACTCATGTCAGTGATCCTTGATGGTTTTTCTAACAAAAGAGCAACTAAATGAAACTTTAGAGTTTACTTACTTTTGTATTTGTCCGTCACATGACTTCTTTCTTCTCATATGACGCATTTCGGTGGTTTACTCCATCTTCAGACACTTAGTCACTCTTACGAGGTCGTCAAACATATAAATAAACACATAACACAAACACTGAAAACATATTAAATTAGTAGCGTGGGATGCATCCCGTACGGTGGTCCAAGGACAACTTTAGAACTTTAGAAAACTTTAGAGTTTCTTTAATTCAACACTGATAGTGCTTAACTCTCCTTTACTTCTCTGCAGAGTTATTGATTTTTTAAATTGTGGTATTCTTTTCAATCACTCTGTGTATCAAAATTATATACTACTATCTCAGCTTTAAGTAGGATAATATTTGCTATTTGTTTTGATTTTTGACTAAGTAGTTAAGTACGTGTTTGATAATGGTAATTCTTCATATTGTCCCATTTTAGCTTTTTTGTGGCTAAACCATGTTTCTGATATGCAAGTAATGTTGCTCCCACTATCTATAAGTGCTGTTACCTGTATTCTATTTAATTTCATGTTTATTTCAGGACATCTAATATTTCTGTTTTGTTCTTGATCAGGCCTATTAATGTCCACTTCTTCAAGTAAAATTTCTCCATCACAATATAAATTAAATATTGGAATCTGTTCTTTGTACTGTGTATTCCTTAAATTATTTTCATTATTTATTGGCGCTGGCGAAGAGTTTGTTCCCATTGGTGTCTCAGTGGTGTTTTATTCTCCAATTCGCTTTGCTCTTCATACTCGTTTAATCCTTCACCAGCGCAGAAGAGTTTTCTGAACTCCGCGTTGGTTAGGTATGTTGCGATTGATTTATGGACGGTGTGATTGTGTTATTGTTTAGTGGTCTTTCAGATGTAGCAATCATGTGGCAAATTCTCTGTTGTTCCGGTGTTGGATAGGTGTAATGCATTTTGTATGGAAGTCAAACATTATGTGTTATGACATTGTGTAGGTATAGGTTCAGGTTGTCTGTTATAATTTATTATATCTTGTGTTGTTTATAGGCCTATTACTGTTGAATCGGTCTTTGTTTTTACCATTACTGTAATACGGGTGGTTTCTTTGTGGTTGTCTGTCTGTGTAAGTTGGCATTTGGTTTGAGTATTTTCGTAATTTGGTTGGATATTTTGAAAGTTTGGTCGGCTTTGTGCGTTGGGCAATTGTTTACGTTACCACGAGTTTCGTCTTCTTATTCCACTGTTGATTTCATCAGTATCCTCTCGTTGTAATAAACATGCAAACTCTTTAATGGTGGTAATATTTTGTACTCTCTGTGCATCCTGTATTCTTGGCTCAAGATGTTCTACAAGCGTGGCTATGATATCTCCTTCCGTCGGTTCCGGAATTATAGACCTCATTGTCAATACTCTTTCACTAAAATATTTGTTTCTTGCCAACTTTCCTCCGATCCTATACTTTTCTAATTTGAGTTTTTGTTTTGCTCCTTTTTGGACATCTCGATTCCAGAATTTACACAATAGTATATTTCATTACTAGTACCGAAAGTGATTTTCCGGCACTTGCTCCAATTATTCCCGTACTCGGCTTCGCCTCGTACGTGAAACTTGGGCGCGCACCGGAAAGTGCCACTTTCGGTACAAGTTATGAACGGTACTTTTCATCACGACGCAAAAATACACACAATGCTGAAGAAGAAACCTCAGTAAAATGCAAACTATTATCATGCGCTATAATAACAACACAGCAAAACTCATTTATACCTATTCCTGTTTTCGGTTTACATTGTTGAACAATAAGAACAGCTGATATAAATTGTAAGAATAAACGGCAAAGCGACGTCAGAGCGCGTAGCGGGCAAATGGAAAACTAATTGAGAGCAAGGGAAAACAAATTTAGAGCAAGGGAAAATCAGCTGATCGTTTTTCCCTTGCTCTAAATTAGAGCTTGGGAAACGATCGTTTTCGTTGCTACCAGCTGACATCGAAAGTAGCTACTTTCGGTACGGAGTGATGAAAAAATTCTTTCTTAAATTCTTCCCAGTTATTTATGTTGTCTTTTACCAACTGCCACCATCTCGCAGCGCTTCCTTCCAGGCTATTTTCTATTTTATCTAACAGGCAAGATTGGTCTTCTTCATGTTATTACCTTTTCTTGTTATGATTTGTTCGTAATATCGATTCAGATGATGTATGTACTCATTTGGATTGCTCGGTCTCCCATTGAATTTCGGTAATGTAGGCATGCAACCGATGGCATTATCGTTTCCGCCTCCCGTGCAAGTTATGTTTATTTGAGTAGTTTGTGGCGAAGATGTGTTGTGTTTAAAACTCGATATCATATTTTAGACTTGATTTATTGAATTGCTTTGTGAGTTATTTAATAAATCGTTTACATTTACTTCATGTTCTATTAATTTCCGATTTAATTCTTTTGTATTGATGGAATTTTCAATTTGGTTTTCTAAAACTGTGATTCGTTTTTGGGTGTTGGTAGTATTGTGATTAAATTCAATAATTTTATTATTTAATGTGATTTCTACATCTGTAATTTTGTGTTTTGCATTGATAAATTGAATATTGTTAATTTTAGTTTTCATTTATGCCCAATTTATGTTTAACAAATTGGTTATTTTATTCTCTTGGTCATCTAAATTCTCATTTAATTGTATTTATAAATTTCCTATTAACAACGACAATTGATCCATTAGGTTAGGTTGTGATTGGACTAGTATTAAAATGTGGTGTACTCACTCGTCAGATTGTAGGTTTTTCTAATGTAGGGCTATAAATAACTTCTTCTTCATTATTTAAATAACTTTCTTGAGGCATGTTAGATTGTAAATCATGTTATTCAGAGTCGACTGCTTTATTAGTTTGTACTAACTAGGCCTCAAGTTGTATGGTTTGTTATTGTCTTTATGGTTCTCCATATTTTTCATTTTTATTTCTTATACCTATATCATTGACTATTCATAACATTTAAAACAAACAAATTAAAATTATATATGATATCTTATTTTGGTAAATATTTGCAAGTAATAAATTTATTTCAATAGATTTCGGAGCCAGAACGTTGGTCGCCAAATATAACATAACACTTATTTTAAAATAAAAAAATTTATTCTGTCATTTACCATGATAATCTCTGGATCAGGTGATCGTGCTAGCTCTTAAAATGACTACTTCAGTTATTTTTTTCAATGTTTTATTTTAACAAAATAAAACTATATATTGTCATCAAAATACATAAATTAACCTTTTTTTAGAATTCTTTTCAATCCTCGACAAACAAAACTCAAAAAACATGTCTTCTTTTTTTCATTATAAACATCTGTTTTGTAAAACATATGTTTGTACTTTTATACCAGCATTAACAGTTTCGTCAAAACATAATGAGAAAAGAGCACCATCCATGTCATCCAAAATTTGCTTTTTAAAGAATGGTGCCAGAGCATCAGTAATCAGGTATCGTGCCTTTGTCCTTAACAGAGAAAAATCTGAAGGAATACTTGATGGAAACATTGCTTCAAAAGTTTCCCCGAATGTCTTGGCAGGATGGAAGCAAAGGAAAGTTTGCTGCAACTGTCTTCATTACCCAAATAAGTTCAGCTTTAGCTGCACTATCTCTAATGTTGTACAACTGAACAGTCTTGTGAACCAGCTGTGCATGGTCGAACTGAAGTCAGGTGAAGTTGTGAAGAGGCAAGTTTTTGTTACCATTCTTCTTTATGCTTCCGAGAAGATGCATGCTGTTCAACGGCTTCATACCCCATGAAATATTGAAAGTTTTTGCACAAATGGCACAGATCATTTCATGGTCACTGGTTTTTCGTCCCACTCAGCAACAATATGTCCATTATAGTCAGTCTTTTTTAGCCATTCACTATTAAATTTACACTTGCCCATATTTAAGTCTTTATGAAGAAATAAATCGTTTTAAGTACTTAAAAATCTAAACAAATTATTTCATTACATAGGATTACATCAGCAAACCAGCACCTCAAACAAAAATACAGATGAAATGTACTGTTAAAAATATTGCGATGCTATAAAAATCTGTTAGTGCAACAGGAATTTACAGCACCAATATTGATCCCTCAGATAACATCTTTGGGCAAACAGTACATTCCAGACTACGTTTTATATGGATTGCAATCCCACAATAAGCTTTTAAAATCTAATCTAACAACTAATTTGATCTTAACATATTTATAGATGTCAAAAAATGTTGGCTTTTATGTTAGAAAGCAAGGAAATAAAATAAACTAACTATATGGAGCACAACCACATTAATTCAAAACCACTAAAAATTCAGCTAATAAAACTGACTTTACTGACAAATTTCAAAAAATACTTACGTTTTACTGACATGCTACAAAAATACTGACTTTTACTGACTTTACTGACCAGTTTGCAGCCCTGTCTACATGTTTCCCCTTATCAACTGTGTTTTTCCATTATAAACTATGTGTGTTCCCTTATAAACAGTGATCCCCTTATAAACTCTATATCGTCGGCTTCATTCTAATACCATGTATCTAGACACATTTGACATTTTTAGGTTTTTGCACAATTGTATTACTTGCTCTTTAATTCATCTAATTCTAAAACCTCGTAAGTCTAAAAATTTGGTAAGACTTTGAAAAAAGGAAAATTTCATACCTTTGCAGTTGCTCAAATTGTAAAGTAAAACCATGTATCTTACATACTACATATTGGCTTCACATGCTGTGTTGATGAGTGTCCTATGTTTCTTGTGTTTATTTTGACTTATAATAGTTTAGTCATGCATTAACACTTGAAGAAATGTGTCTTGAGATATAAACAAATCAAGGTAAGCCTTAAATTTATTGGGACTTAACAGAAAATAAGTTGGATAGTTTGGTTTTTAGATGCGTGTTATTAAAATTTGAGGTTATAAAAAGCAAACACCCTAAAGGTACGTTTACACTGGCACACATGTATGAGGACTTGTATGAGATACAAGTTTGATCAGAAAAATTTTGTATGAGCATACAAAGTCCTCATACATAGATGAAATAAAACAATAACACAAAATCTCACAACAAATACGCTTAATAAATCAAATGCGTTTCAACGACAAAGTCGCCATCCTCAGTGATAAAGCTACAAAAGCCAAACTACAACTCAAACATGTCCTCATACATGTCAAATACAACAAAAAACTAACGTCTGCGTTTACACTGCATATACAAATCAATGGTGAATTTTTCATTTAGTTACAAAATCATTATTAATACAACTATATACTTTGGTTCAACATGACTTGTGATGAGGAAAGTTTTATATATTTATCAACGTGTGCTCTAATTTTAAATAAATCTAAAAAAAAGAAATCGTAGGTGGTGGCAACGTGAATTTTTACGAAAAAGGGAAACACATTAAAGAACTCACATAAGAAGATGGTTCTGGATTTAAGAATTATTGCAGGATGAATACTGGAGACTTCGAATACTTGTTAACGAAGGTTGCACCATTAATAACGAAAAAAGACATGCAATTACGAATAGCTATTTCATTGGCTGACAGGGTGGCAGTAACCTTGCGATTCTTGCTACTGGAGATAATTTTTCTAGTTTAATGTATCTACACAGAATTTCCAAAAGTTATATTTGCAATATAATAAGTGATGTTTGTGAGGCGATAGTTTCAGCTCTCTAAAAAGAAGTGAAGGTAATAAAGAAGTTTAACCAACTGACTAGTTTAAATTTAAGATTATAAATTTACTAAGTTATTTAAATAAGTTTTAACAAGTATTAAAATATGTTTCTCTAAATTGAATCATTTTCAGTAAATGTAGAAAATAAACGTAATATACTGCTATTACTTCCTGACTTATCAGTACAAGGGTATGTATCGGTTGACGGGATTTCGACAGTATAAAGAGGCTCAGGTGAATGATGGGATGATGTTGATGGAGTTGAAATGCTGGAGTCCCTTGTGACAAGAACCACATTATCCATTATTTTTTTTTTCCATTTCTACACAGTGATTTGCAGCTGTGATTTTTTGTTTGGCATCCAGCAAGTAAAAGCATATTGAGGGGCGGATAATTTTCTCAATTCACTGGCTATGAAATCACCAAAGATCTGAAATTCATCCTTTGGCATTTTATTCAATAAATTTGCCCCTAATGCTGTCATTTGACGAACCAATGCCTGAGTATCAGTATCAGATTTATTTGTCCGCTGCCTTTTCTTTGGAATAGAAAATATCTCCTGAAATCCTTGCAAAGCTTGAGGCGTGGATCAGCTACACTATCCTCCTCAACTAGTAAATCATAGTTATTATCGGCCACTTCAGAAAAGTCTTCTGGTTGATCACAACCCTACAAAGAACCAAATTTAAAATTTACTGTATTTATTATGCTAATACTTAGGCTTATTTGACACTTACCTTTACTTTTGTTATTCACTTGTATCAGCGACTTTTTGAACCTTATAGATTTATTGTCAAAGATTAAATTCGAACACACACTCTAAGGAAGCATGCTTATTACAACCGAGTATTTAAAAAATGTATTTTTGACAATTTGGACCAATAGGGCTAGAAAAGAATAAAATATAATTGTATAAATAAAAATTGCAAATCTGTTCAGTCTGTTGCAGCTTCCAAAAAATGAAAATGAATGGCTGAGTATAGCAGAGGCTTTTCAAAGAAAATGGAATTTTCCCCATTGTTTAGGTGCGCTAGATGGGAAACATAATAAAATAAATGCACCTTCCAATTCGGGATTGTTGTTTTACAATTACAAGGAATACTTTGGTATTGTTTTAATGGGCGTAGCTGATGCAGATTATAAGTTTTTATACGCTAACGCTGGAGTTCAAGGGAGTATTTCAGATAGTGGAGTGTTAAAGCATACATCCTTCTATGCTAAACTATGCAGAAACGTTCTTAGTTTACCTCAACTAGCTCCATTAATTGGAAGGACACTACCAACACCATATGTATTTGTTGCTGATGATGCTTTTGGCTTGGAAGAAAACATTATCAAACCGTTTCCAGGACATTATCCCAAGAACTCATGGCAAAGAATATTCAACTACCGAATATGTAGAGCCCGTCGAATAATTGAAAATGCTTTTGGCATTTTAAGTTCAGTTTTTCGGGTTCTACGTACTACATCATTTTACACCTCTAATGGCACATTTGATGAAGAAGATAAGGAGGGAAATATTACGCCAGGAAGATGGAGAACAGACTCTAATATTGTACTACAATCTCTACAGAGAACAAAAGCTCCGCCAAACAGAAGATTTGACAGTCGGCAGAAATTTGCCGAATTTTTCTGTAGCACTCGAGGAGCAATAGCTTGGCAGTATAATAAATGATAGTAAATAGGTTACATTATACGTTACAGTTCCTTTTGTTCTTATTATGTTAATAAATTTCAAAGAAAATCTTTACTTACTTCTTTTGCATCTTCATCCGTATCTCTCTCTGTTCACATGTGGTTTGTGTGTGTCTTTAAAAAAATGTAAACTTGAATATGCGTACCATCCGGGTTTGTATATATTGTCACCTGAAGCTCCTGACTTAATAGTGGCAATTACTTTTGACAATTCTCGGCTGTACTGACTTTTTATATTGTGCCATTTATTTTCCACTTCAGAAACCAAGGTATTGAAATGAAATGCGATATTTGATAAAATAGCCTTTTGTTTATTTGAATCTTTATATTCTTTAGATTTCATGTCCAAAATTTTAGTCAAACATATTTTTTCTATTAATAACAATGTCCTTTCTTTGGTCCAGTTAGACATATTTATCAATTATTTTAATAACTAAAACAAAAGGTAACAAAATTCTAGCACTATTAATATAACCTGAAATATTTGGACGTTAACAATCTTAAAATTGTTCAGTGCAAACAAACTTGATGTTGATTTTTCTTATGGCGTGAAAAAGTTAACCTCATAGGGGAGAGTTGCCTAAATTGTACCACTTTTAAGTATATGAATTTTTACACTTACAAATTATTGCATTTTGAGTTAAACATAGTATAACATCATAGTATATCTAATAACCTATTTGTAAAACTTCTTTAAGCTACATACAACTAAAGAAACACCACATAAAACGGGTTTTTCCAGACCCTTACAAGTGGTACGATATAGGATACGAGTTTCTCAAATCGTACCACTCAGTTTCCTAAATCGTACCTAGTTTCCTAAATCGTACTTCTAATGGATAGAATATAATATTTAGGAATGACAACTTTTTATGGAAGATTGTAAGAAGCAAACTGTATTTTAAAACACATTTTAATTACAACATTAGTAGAAACAAACTATGTTTAGGTTACACGTCACTCAAAAATAAAATAAAATCAATCAAAGTTTGCAAAGTTTTAAGTTGTTTTAAATTGTACAATCAGGACAAATATAATGTTTGAGTCCAGACTTTGTTAGTCCAGCATATCTCTCGTGAATCCAACTTTTACAATTTAAATATTGTACCATATCTTCAACAGAGGTTTCCTCACAAACGCTACAATACCAATCTTCATTGCGAATTTGGAACACAACACCACATTGATCTGAAGTTGTGGGTAAGCATGATGTTATAGCACTCTGTAAATTCCTATTTACTAAGACAGGCTTCTTTTTGGAATCACTAGATTTTTTGTTTTTTCTTCTTTTTTAATTGAAACTTTTGGTTTAGTTTCCTCATTTTCATTTCTAACTACCTTACTTTTTCCTGCGCAGCTTGCAATTCTTTAGCTTTTCTGCAGTTCAGGTTTTTAGGGACTTCTAGTAAGAAGTTTTGCTTTTTGAACTCTTGAACTAGTTTTGTTCTTCGATTTTATTGGTTTTGGCACAGGAGAGATCTGTTCAATTGATAGTTTTAGAGTCGAGACCGCTTTAGTTGCTTTTTGTTCACCAGATTCTGTGCCTGCTTGACCTGGACTAGGGATGTTTGGCCAGCTAATTTCTAAAGAATCATCTGGCCCATCACTGAAATGTGCATCTTTTTCAACCGTTGAAACTGGTTGTTCCTCACATGTAGGCGTAGAAGTCTCGTCAATGTTGTCAGAGTTTAAATTTTCAGCAGGGTAAAGGTCACTGTCTTTAAAAACAGAGCGATCCACTGGCCAAATTCCACACGTTTTAAAACCATTTATCACATTTTCATTGGTAGCAGCTTTCCCATACGCCTCAGCTACTATTTCAGACACTTGGTACTGGGTCACAGACAAACCAGGATTCGTTCATAGCCATTTTTGAACAGCTTGTTTGTAATACCCTTTTAATGGCATAAAGAAGGACCGGTCTAAGGGTTGGACGTGATGCGTTGTGTGACCAGGAAGTTGCAGGAATATTACTCCATGAGTTCATTTACGAATTAATTTATTAATTATGAATTAATAAATTAAGGCTACATTGACACAAAGAAATATGAAACTTGGAACATCATAATTTCCTGTATCGTACACCGGTACGAATTAGGAAACTTGATATGGTACGATTTAGGAAACTCCTTACTTTTCACTAGGGATGGGTCGATTCTCGATACCGATTGTTGATACCACCGATACTTTAGCTTTGGTATCGGTTCGAGAATCAATAGCCGAAACTCGATACCGATTACCGATACCACGAGATACTCAGTTGTCAGAACTGCCCGTTCTCGTAAAGACTCCGTGAATGTAATCTCCGGTATTTGCAATCGCATTCTCTGTATTTTAACTCAATTCAGCATTTTACAATAAATATCAGTAGGGAAAATGTAAAACATTATTAATTTTATGTAAGTGGACATTTTCCCCAGTAAAATGTTTTAGGCAATTGTTTCCTTTCATAAGTAAACGCTTCTTGTTTTATTTTTATGCATGCGTAGGCTGTTATTTGTACACAAGAAGTCTAGAGTAGGATCAAGGTCAAACACTTATGGATTCGTTTGTTATCGTGTCTATAGAATTAGGGTGTCTATTGTGAAGAAAAATAACACATTTTATAGATCGGTAACAAAAGTATTTAAACTTTAAAGTAATAATTTTATTTGTTTGAAGTCGGGTAAAACTTGTTGGGACTTACGTTACCCGTGATTTATGATTTTTATGGGAGTCCGGACGGAATTCCTTTGTTTTACTTTTTATTTAGAGATGGGTCGGTTCTATTTTTTTTTTTTGGTTCCCGGTTCTAGAGTCAAATCGGTTCTATTTATTATTCAAGGAATTTAACAAGAATTTAAAAGTAAAGTATAAGATTTAATTTGAATACTGAAATGATTAAGTATGTTATGTACAGATAATTAAATACAAGTATTCAGCTAAGTTAAATTACAGACAAAAGTCCATCACTTTCAACGTCTATTATAAAATATTGCCACACTTCGATGTCATTGCTGAAAAGACTAGCCTACTCCGGTTAAGTTTCCACATATCCTCAACTAACTAAACTTAATAAAATTAATATGTTAATTCAGTATAGTGTCGATTATCCGACAGCGGAAATGTACTGTAAATAAATAAGTACATTACTGTACTGCACGTCGTGCACGTAATTCCGAATTTAAAGGTTTTTACTCGCATAATAAGCCGAGTTGTACACTTCAGGGAGTTTGGGCGCTCAACGGAACAGCGGCGGCTGTTGAGTCAGCCGAGCGCTTGGCAGCCCTTCGTAAGTGAGTAGGCCTGCACAATTTAATTACCCGAACAAATCGACGCAATATTTAAATTTAATTAAAAAAAACCAATAAAACACTGCACTAAAACTGAACACTGTAAGTATTTAGACACAGCGTTATTAACTTGATATTACAGTACTTTGTTCTAACAAGTTGTTCAGACTTCGACGGGACTAAACGGATGCCGTCGAATCAAATTTTCGATGATTGAAGTTCCGATTATTTCTGAACTTATCCGAATTGAACGTTCAGAAACAAAACATATGATATTCCGAGTAACGCAATCCTAGTCAGTCGTAAACAAAATTACTCCGAATAATAAAAAACTTGTTATATTAAATTGCGTTTGAATGCCGCGTTTTATAAAATTAGAGCTAATAATATTCGGACGTCGTATTCTTTTGCGGACATTCGTCATTTTATTTTTAATAACATTTCACCAATGGTAGTTCATAAAATTGGTACTAATTATATTCGGGCATCGATTTTTTGCGGGCATTTACTGTGGTACTTAAATTGTTTTTAACACCGGCGTTTTTTAAAATTAGCGCTAATAATATTCGGACGTCGTATTCTTTGCGGACATTCGTCATTTTATTTATTTTTTTTCTGCTTTTTTTTTTTTTAGGTATCGGTATCGGGAATCGAGAATTGATTTTTCAAAGTATCGGTATCGGTATCGAGAATCGAAAAATCTGGTATCGACACATCCCTACTTTTCACTAAACTCACATTATTTCTAACCTCGAAGAGTTGCAAGAGTCCATGACCTCATTTTTAAACAATACATTAGATCCTGTTAATTCATGCAATGTTAGGATTACTTTATACATACATTTACAGGTAATAACGGCTACCTAAAAAACACCAAAATAGAAGTCCAAAAGTCAGAAAATACAAATAAGGCTATAACAAATCAACGCACAGACACAGCGTCACGAAACTTCATCGAGTCACTCGAGACAGTAATTAGTTCACCCAGACGCCGATGGGTCGCTCATAACGTAGGTCTATATCCTTGAAACAGTGGTGGTACGATTTAGGAGGTGGTACGATACAAAATGTATGAGCTTTTGTATCAGTGATTTGTCAATTTGACTTGTATCTCATACAAGTCCTCATACATGTGTGCCAGTGTAAACGTACCTAAATACCTCGTATCTTACATGCATGATTGACATCAGCTGTAGGATGATAGTGTTTGCAATTTAGTGTCATACTATAATAAAATAGTTACAAAACAATTCTGAACATATTCCAATCAAAACTGCATTACTTGATAACACTTTTTCAATATAATATTCAATAGGTTCACAGGAAAATTCCTTAAGGCTCTTCTTTACCTTGGGGAAAACTTCGAATGTACAGTGTGATTTTAATAAAATATGTCCGAGTACAGTCAGTGACCTTGTGGTGGTGCGGGGAGAAGCGGGGAGGGGGGAAATCCAGAACTAAAAACATAGGCCTCAGAGCCTGCTCATTGCCCACTTACCTTCCTCAAATCTAAACAACATCCAATACAAAGATAAGGCATTGTGAATAAATAAATCTATGGTGCGTAACAAATGTTTATTTACTAATAAAAGACATGCTGTCACATCATGGTATTTATAATTAAATTGTATTAACCTGCATTAAATGGTGCAGTTTTTTTTTAATACAGCCCGCCCTCGCTAGTCCGACAGGCACGGGACTGACATAGTGTCGGATTACCAAAATCGTCGGATTATCGAAAATGGCTATTCTGTAATGCATTTGATTGCCAAAAAGATATAACTATCATTTTAAACAATGTATTAATCACCATTAAATTCTTGGGAAGAATTAAAAACACAGAATAAAGGAAACACAATTTTAATTTATGTAGCTAAACTTATTTTACAGTGTTACAAATAAGGCGGGCATTTCAATTACGTACATCCCAAAAAATACGCATAAAAGTACACAATTCATTAAAAAAGTAGGCCCCTGTAAAATTAATACATACGTGTTTCAGCACGGTATTTAGTTGTTGAAAAAGTCTGTGATTGACTTCTGCTTCTTTTTTTGTACACAGTCCATCATTGCTGCTTCTTGCAATCCTTTTAAAACTAAAATTTTTCATGTCCACATCTCTCTCTTGGCACCAACGTAACAAAGTATTAGCTGCCGATACAGCTGACGGTGAAGGTTTTTTCTGGCGCTGCGTCCTCGATCACGTCGTCATCAGCTGCTGTAACTTCCTGGATTATATCTGCGTCTGTCACGTCAGCATCAAGGTTATCCTCCATGATCCATGTTCTAAGCTCTTCAACTGATGCGGGGGCAAGTTGCACTTCGTTATAAAGTTCCAATGTAGCCTCCAAAACGGGTTCTGGATCGCTGCTGGATGTAGGATTACATGTTGTAAGACATGGATTGTTAGGCCATACATTTTTGCAAGATTTGATCAAAGTTATGCTTTTTACTTGTTGCCAAGCATATGCAGCGTTCAACATGGCGTCCTTAATGTTAAAAGCTTTCAAAATCGCTGCAATATCAGCATCAGGTTGACTGACAACATCCATAAGAATGCGCTTTTTGTAGTGAGCCTTGAGAGTTTTTATCACATTTTGATCCATGGGCTGGATTAAAGCTGTGGTATTTTTTGGTAGGTACATAGCTTCAATGTCGCCATCAGCAGTTTTGATTTTCAATTCATCAGCATCAGGATGTCCTGGTGCATTATCCAGTAAAAGAAGGGCTTTCATTGGTAACTTGTTCTTCTTTAATTCAGCCTTAATTTGTGGAACGAAGCTGTTAGTGTACCAGTCATGAAAAACTTCTTTTGTGACAAGCGCGACTTTGTGACTTGTAAGTTACTGGCAGAGATTCAACCTTGACATTTTTAAATGCTCGAGGGTTTTTTCATTTTCCTACAACAAGCAGTTTTAAAGCATGAGTGCCTGATGCATTAGCACACACCATAAGCGGGAGTCGTTCTTTTTGCAATTTCCTTCCTGACACTTTTTTTTCCTCATCACTTACAAATGTTTCTGCCGGGAGCTGTCGCCAATTCAACCCGGTTTCATCTGCGTTGTACAGTTGCTCGGGAACTACCCCAAGTTCAGTAATTTTTTTGTCTACCATTTCAATGAACGCATCAATCTCAGACTTGTCAGCAGATACCTTTTCACCACACATCTTCATAAACCGTATACCATGGCGTTTTTTGAAGTTTTCGAACCATCCATGACTAGCTCGAAAATCATTCTTCTTCGTTATTTCTGTGTAGAAATATTGAGCTTTTTGTTTAAGTATGTCTCCGGAAATAGGAACATTCCGTGTGCGTTGTTGTTTAAACCAAATGAACAGTGCTTCTTCCACCTCAGGAAACTCGCTTGTTCTCAGGGTTTTCCTGTTTAAAGCGTCGTCTTCAACAGACTTCATAAACCCTTCAATTTTTTCTTTATTCTTCATTATATCATAAATCGTAGGCCGTCCGATTTCATAAAATTTCGCTACTGCAGTCGGCGTTTCACCGCTATTTATTCTTTTAATAATCTCCCACTTCTCCGATATTGTTAAAGTTTTGTGTTTCCGTTTAACACCACTTGTACTAGCCATTTCACACAACTACTGTACACGAACACTTGCACTTACTAACAAAGAAAATACCACTGCACCGGGAAAGTGTACTGCACGTCCCGAAAGTCAACTGAACACTGAACGGAAGTGCTCCGACGGCAACGAGACGTGAGTCACAGTGTTTCATGTCACTGCATGCTTGATTTTTTGCTCCCGTATCAGGCGCGTCGGATTACCAAGTACGTCGGATTTCAAAGCGTCGGACTAGCGAGGGCGGGCTGTATGTTGAAATAACACCTGCAATTTTGATAATGATGGTACATTTAATGGACTCTGTTATACCGTTATCATTTATTTGATCATTTTGACCGTTATACAATTCGATAGGAAATTAAACGTGCTACATAAGTTAAATTATTACAAATATAGTGGATTGTTTTCTACAAATCATAATATAAACCAAACATGAGTAGCAAAATTTAGGTATACATTCAATGTCATAAGTAATATCTTTAGGCAATAAAATATACAAACAAATTACAATTATTTATAGGCTATTCGACGCAATTCAAAGAATAGTAAACACTCTTGATTACTTTTGATTTTCTAAAATAATAAGAAATAAATGTTATCTTACTGTGAGTATAACTAATATAAGTAATAATATTTTCAGATACATTTAAAACTTCTGAATTTAATAATGGTTACTGTATTGTGCAAAATAAATGTTACGCCATACAATTTTAAACGGTATTATGTAATTAATTTCTAAGAAAAAATCTGAAATATAAAATATTAGTATTACAGCTTATAGAAAATATTACATTTTTCCATAAGCTTAACATTAAACAATATACACATACTAAATGTTTTGTGTTGTTAAAATATACATACAACATATTTATTATTATTAAAAATATCTACCTACAACATATTTGGTATTATTAAAAATATATACATAAAAAATATTGTGTGTTATTAAAAATACTATATAGCCTATACATACAACATTTTTATTTATTATTATTAAAAATATATGCATACAACATATTTGGTATTATTAAAAATGTATACATACAAAATATTTTCTGTTATTAAAATTACTGTATATACATACAACATATTTATTACTATTAAAAATATGTACATACAACATATTTAGTATTATTAAAAATATATACATACTAAGAGTGTCTACCAGGTTCTTTAAATCGAATTCGAGGACTTTTGGTGACTTTTGGGGACCTATTTGAGCAAAAATCGGGGACCTTTAAATCCACAAAAAATAGAAACATTAAATATAAGTACAGCGATCAATTTCTAAACAAACCTTACAACAGTTTATTTATATAATATCTAATGTAACATGTTTGTTTAACATTTACTAAACTAATAATACAAACCCAGTGTTAATATTAAATTAACATACTCACATTTTGTATCCTGAAATTACTTCAACGAAATTTTAAGCAGAAGTTTTAAAAACAAAACGGTTATTAATATTATAGAGTATTTAAATAAATTTGTACATAATTTTTAAAAACCACTTTAAGATTTATTTAAAATCTTGCTGACACTATTTAGTTCTTTTTCAATAAGTGTCTTTTCCTCTTCTAACTTCTGCATCTTTGCCATTAATTACTTTTTCTCGTTGAACGCTTGTTTACGTGATTCATCAGCTTTACAGTCTTCTTCCTGCTTTCTTTTTTAAGGAGGTCTTTTCTTCTTGATGAAGAGTTTCTGTAATCTTGAATCATCTTTTTTGTAACACTCAAATTCAACAATCCCTCTGAAAGTTGTCTTAATGATTGGCAATATCATTTTAGGTTAGATAAGCTAGTAAGTTAATTACACATTTCATTACTATTATAGATCCCTATTAATGAATATTGTTAGTATAATTGAATATAGAAAGTAAATAAAGCCACACATTGGCTGTATAATTTTTTGAGTAGTGTTCACAACAACAAGTTCACTTTTAAGAAATAATGTCAACTAAGAACTTAGTTAGGACTTCTTGCTACTTTGGTTAAATTGCTACAGTGGAACATTAACTTGTTATTAGTTTACTGTAAAAATCTTACTTTTAAAAGTAAATGGCTGCAACAAGTATAAACTAAACGAAACGACATATTATAAGAGTAGAATATAAACTTTTACTTCTCACTATACTATAGTATGGTGATCGCCAAAAAAACCGTAAAAAATAACGAGTATTCGTAAGACCGTAAAACATCAACGGATAAGAAGTTGGCAGGTATGGATCAGCCATTCAGTTCCAAATTAAAATTCTTTGTAGATATAACACTTTGAAATTTGTATAGTATTATAAGTATGAATACATTAAGGATTGGTCAATTCCATTTTTTTCGATTCTCGGTTCTATTTATTATTCAAGGAATTTTATTCAGCTAAGTTAAATTACAGACAAAAAGTCCATCACTCTCAACGTCTATTATAAAATAATATTGCCACACTTTCGATGACATTGCTGAAGAGACTAGCCTACTCTGTTCAAGTTTCCACATATCCTCAACTAACTAAACTTAATAAAATTAATATGTTAATACAGTAGAGCGTCGATTATCCGAAAGCGGAAATGTACTGTAAAATAAATAAGTACATTACAGTACTGCATGTATTTTCGAATTTAAAGTTTTTTACTCGCATAGTCAGCTGAGTTGTAGAGTTCAGGGAGTTTGTGCGCTCAATGGAACAGCACCGCTGTTGATTCAGCCGAGCGCTTGGCCGCCCGCTGCTGCCAGTCGTTAGTCTTTTTAGCTCGTCGGTTCTCGGTTCCAAGAAGAACCGGCGGAACCGACCCTTCCCTAAAATAAATACTTTACACAAATAAATGACTATTTGAATCTGTTTTTCTAAACTACTATAATCAGTGACCTCAAAACGAAAATCCATGACTTTTACAAACTTCCGTGACCCTTCTATAAATTCCGGTGACTTTTCGGGGCCTTCTGTGACCGGTAGACACTCTTATACAACATATTTGGTATTATTAAAAATATATACACAATATATTTGGTAATATTAAAAATATATACATACAAAATATTTTGTGTTATTAAAAATATATGCATACAACATATTTGGTATTATTTAAAATTTATACATACAAAATATTTTGTGTTATTAAAAATACTGTATATACATACAACATATTTATTATTATTAAAAATATGTACATACAACATATTTGGTATTATTAAAAATGTACACATACAAAATGTTTTGTGTTGTTAAAATACTGTATATACATACAACACATATTTTATTATTAGACCAAAACTCATCATCCCGTAGAATTATTTCAACTCGAAAGCCAAGTGGAATCCATAGTACAAAGTAACATTTTGCTTGTCGAGTTATATGCAGTTGGCCTTGTATTTGGAAATAGAAGTTGTGATTTTTATTTACACATTCACTCAGTTTACCTGAGTTTAGAAAAGTAAAATTTCCTGATCTTTTTGCCTCATCTGGTGTTAAATTCTTACACGATTCTGGACATTATACCTCAACTATACAATCTGTACCTACTAGGCCATCTGGAGATGCACCCAGGTAAGGAATGTCAGCGTCAATAAATAACCCACATCGGTTTACTGTTACGTTGAAGCTGTCCTCTAATTGGGATATTGTGTTTATTTCATTGTCTTTACCATATCACATAGCTGTACATTCTACATCAGTATAAAATAATGTTTTAACCAATTTCTCACAGCTGGTGTATTTTCGTCTCTTGCAAACAGTCCCGAAATTCGAGGCGCTTAACAGCTTACGTCTTTCCTCTTTAAACAGTAAACTGCCTGCTTGTAATGAAGTTGCTCTTTCAATGTCGTTTCTTTCACTTTCCCTTCGACAGAGACTTTCCTTTCTCTTCTTTTTTCTGTTCATACATTTCTGGTGTCATATCTGGTTTTTGAGCTGAAGGACTATAGCTTTTATTGTTTTCAACCTTTTCTTGCTGGCTTATTTTCCTTTAACTTTTTTTGCAAGTGTGGGTTTTTCTTCTTAGGTAGCAGCTTTGATTATTTTATCAGCTCTTTTTCTTTGTTGTACCTTAAGAATCTTTCCTGGACTCTTATTATACATAGTTTTATGGAGGGTGTATAATGGCAATCTCGTGTTGTGTGATACAACAGCTGCTGATCATCTGACTTTGTATGATCTTTTCATTGTATAGTTAACCCTTTTTCCACCAATAAATTTTGCAACTATTGAATTGAACTGTTCTGCCGGATTGAACTGTCTTATTCAGCAACAAACTTCTCGCACGGTCCGTCAAGAAGCTAATATGCCTCATCACTTTCTGATAAATCCCCCATAAATCACTTTCTGGTGTGTAGTTTTTTCATCCTTTTTCGGCCCTATACAAAAATATTCAAACTCCTTACATTTACGATGTTCACGAAATACGTGGCTCGCTCAGTTTTTGTAGTAACAAAACCTTTTCATTAGCATTCATATTACTTTGTTGTTGTCTATGTTGTGCAGCTTTGCTCACTGCTATCCTGAATCTAAGCACATTATTACCAACAACTTTTCTTAGCTGAATAGGTCCTGCTTTCTTGTCGATTACGATTTTCCTTAGCTTTGTGCAGTAATTTCTCAGAAGGTACATTCAATTTTTTCAACAGTCAAGTTACAATACTATGGCCTTGATTCCACGAGTTTGCAATATACATTGGAATCCCATCCAGGATAATGTCAGCCTCCATGCTGGATGAGCTGCCAGTCCAATTTTTGTAGCAGTTGTGGGCTGATGCTGGCATGTCTTCCGCAGCTGCTCGAGCACAGATAGTGCAGTACCTGTTCCTTACTCCGAGAAAAAGGACTTTCTTCGTTTGGGAGCAGACAATGGCAGCCTAATAAGAAATACAATAAACTTTAGTTTTAGTACTAAGTAAAATTGACAAAGCCAATTTATGTTTCTTTTTGTACATTTTTAATTATTTGCAAAATTATTAATAACTCGCCTCTTACCCTACGTCACATATTTATTTTTAATATTTTCTTAAAATCGGCTCTAACAGTTTTTGTGAATTATTTTTAGTTTAGTGAACCAATGAATACAGTCTTATAGTCTAAGGCTTCGGTCACAATGGAGGCACGCTTGAGCAAGTAAAATAGAAACTTTGGGGATAAATGTAACTCAAAGACCCTGTACGGTTGTTTATGTCAGTCTTTATACATTTTTCTGAAATGTACTAGAACATTTATGTGATGCGTTATTGTCAAGGGAGTTTGCTATTGAAAATTACATTCCATTTAAAGTTTTTGTTTGACCTTTTTACTAAAGTGCGAAAGCTTAAATACATTTCATCAGACTATCTTTGTAATATGAGTGGATCAAATCTTAAATAACGTTAACATTTCACTCTTGCTTGAATACATTTTAAATTTGAGAGAACACTTTGTGGACTTTCCCCAGAAATACAAAGGAATTAATATTAAATTTTAAATTGATCATGCCCTGTTAAGTCAGATCTTAATTACAGAACAATTTATATAGGGGAGTATGTTTTTTTTGGCGTTTTGTTTGTATAGTAAACTAAAGGTCTAGCAACTTTTCTTTGTAAACAAGGCAGTTATGTATAATGAATAATTTCCAATTAACTATTAAAGTACTTGACATACCACTCCAGATAGGGAGGTGTAGTTAGTCCGGTACGAACACTTACCCCAGCCACCGTCCGCCACCACAGTCAGAATAGGTACGCCGTCCGGCGAGACATTGCAACCTGCGACCGCGAGTCTGAGCTCTTCTGCGGCAGTCACATCCATCTCTTGAAGAGCAGTTGCCTCTCACCCATATGAGACTCGGTCATGATACTTCGTGTAAGCTTTAAATGACATGGCAGAGACTTCCATTGCAGATAGTAACTCTTCTAGTTGATAATGGCCAATTCCTATTGTCATTGAACCTGCGACACTTGCCGTGTATACATACGTCCATCCCACCATCTACACTGTCAGTATTAACACTGCATATTAAATTACACATATTGCATTTTAAAAGTATTTTTGATTTCAAACCGAACCTTGTTTCTTTAACAAAATCCATATTATCAATAGTACAGCCCA